>JAQIVZ010000014.1:0-181319 GCA_034700945.1 Arrhopalites spinosus
GGCAAA
Source organism: Arrhopalites spinosus (assembly GCA_034700945.1). NCBI lineage: Eukaryota > Metazoa > Arthropoda > Collembola > Symphypleona > Arrhopalitidae > Arrhopalites > Arrhopalites spinosus. Next base: position 7 of record JAQIVZ010000014.1, read on the forward strand.
ATGCAGCGCAACTCTGCAGTTTTCAAACAAATCCTTGAAGCGTTCTGATCTCGTGATAATGAACTGTAATTGTTAGAATTATTCTAAATTTCAATAATAAAGTTTGTAAATTTAATTCCACGTTTCTTTTTAATTAAAGGGCCGACTGGAATGAGTGACGTGATGTACCAACTTATGGCTCGTTGTTGGCAATATGAGCCAGAACAAAGACCCAGATTTGAAGAAATTCATTCAGAACTTTCTGTTATATTAAATTCGGATTTAATTTAATTTTTTTTGCAATTAAATCATATAATCTCTATAAAGAACAAATACAATAAATTGTAATAAAATGTAATACATACATACATAAGTATATACCTACATTTCTCATCATCTTCTCTTTTCTTTATCCCCCAGTGTTCATTGTTCTCTCTCTATCTGCCATGTCTCCTTTCATATTTCAGTACATTTAAATAAACAAATAACCTTCATGATTCTAATCTCCGTTCTGTACCAACCAAAGTTTTCTCTAGTCTTAAAAGCCTCGTTGAAAAGTAGATAGCAAAAAAAAATACACTACGGTACATTCCCTACAAGATATTATAAGGAATTATATGGGACGTAAAAAGAGAGGGAGAGAGATTTGTCCTTGCTGTTTTCAATGAAACATGAGCAGATGTTGTCTATTTAAGTAAGATGTTTTTACATTTTATTCACACGGAGAAAGAGATGGACAGGAGGAGCATGCTCTATCAGAAAAAAATTGTCTTTAAATACTCCATCCTATAATATTTACATTCTCCATGTCAAACTTTTTTCTTTTTCACATGAAAAAAAAATCATCCCAAACTTGAAAATATTTAGTTAGGTATACGAACTCGGTACATATCGAGATTTTTGACATAATCAACCTCATCTTTTTTTGTCTCCTTTTGTGTACATTATTCCTAGAATAAGAACAAGGTTAGGACGAGAGAGTGAGAGATAGGATATGGAGACACACATAAAAGTATTGAGGAAACTACAAAGTAAAAATAAAAAGGACACATGTACAATTTCATTTGTATGTGGAGTGTCACTTTAAATTAATTCATTTTATATCCCTGGCTTCATCTCAATTTATTTTTTAAGTTGAGACTCTTGAACAAAGGTTGTAATAATGAACAAGTCATACGTAAGTTGAACTGTACATGTTACAAGTACAAGAGGTTGCACTAATAATTACAATCAATGGAACATTCATGTCGAAATCTAAATCTCATTTTCTCTGTAGTATAATTCTATTAAAATATCCATTATTCAAACTTCTTTCGTCTTCACAGAGCTCTACACACACACACACATGGTTCTCAAAAAAGGGTTCAATACATGAAATCAGAGGAAAGGGTAACCTAAGTTAATATACTTAACAGACTACGTCGTTCTTTTTTTCTCTCGTATCTCATAACATGCAACTCTCATTGTATTAGCATATAAAAGATATTTTGTAAAAAAAATAATACCAAGAGAAAAGAAGTAGAGCTTGGTGGAAAACATATTGAGTGATTTTACATGGCCATCATGTGTACGTAAGTACAGATACTCGTAGTGAATTTTGTATAATATATTTTTTGGTGTGCATGTACAATTTATAGGGAGACGGAAACTCCCCTTCTGATGACCAGACCATGCGCAGCACCCGGGAGAAACTTCGGATAGAAAAAAAATATAGAATTTTACATGTCAGTAGTATCTGTACTTGGATGGTAAACTACCCGCAATCTGATTTTCAACTGGAGCACAACGATAACCTCCACACATAGGAAAATCGGAGTGTTGCATTTTTTTATTTTTTTTGTCAAAAGAATTACTTTTGTGCAAAGTTGAAAATTTCACCTTGAACTCATCTCTCCCTTTGTACAGAAAAGTGTGTAGTAATTTATTAGAGTGCTTCGTCTTGTATATTTTTAACTCTTGAGTTTAATTTCTTCACATTGTCAAGTTCTTTGATTTCTTATACATTTTTTAAGTGAAAACATCTGCTATGTCGTAAAAAAGAAAAGAAATAAAAATCATTTCTTTTCAAATCAACTCAAATATTGGTGAAAGTTTACTTCTCTACCAGTTCAAGTGATCATGCAATTGTTTCCATTTTTATGGTTAAGAGCAAGGCAATGAAAAAGTTTAATTTTTTTTGCCTTTAAATGATTTGTAGACATTACATTTGTCTATTTTGTATTTATTTTTTCACAACAAACTAGGCAAATTGTACTTTTGCTAGGCGAATTGTACCTTTGCTAACTTTTAATCAAGAAAATAATTAAAGGGAGAAATATATTTTTACATTATTTCATTCCGTCTGTCCAAATTTATTGAGGTAAGAAAATCAACATTTTTATTTTAAAAAATTTGTGTAAATTTTATGTACAGATGAAATAAATACCACGAACTGTATTTTTGTTGAGTATAATTATACAAAGTTTATTAATATGAGCACTCACTTTAAGAAACACTTTGTTTGACCACAATTTTGAGACTGAAATTAATTTTTTATAACTAAAATTAGCTATTCAAGTGACAATAATAATTGGCCACAATCCTCCTCAGACGATTTATGATAAATATGAAGCTCTTCCCCTTCACATTTACAACCAATTAAATTAGTATAAATGTACTGCATACTAGGGGAGAGAGACTTTCATCATACGAGACTTGGTCTGCATTTAATTAAATTACAAGGAGCATTAGCTAAAATAGATGAAGAGAGAGGCTTTTAGTAAAGTAGAACATGATGTTCATTCATCGACTCTAGTCTCTAGTAATATTTTAGACTTGGATAAATAAATAAAAGTCCATTTACTTATTAATTCATTTATTATTAAAATTGTCAAAACCTACATGTGTAATATTTGTAGGGAAGAGGAGGAGGATGAAAATGTAGTAGAAAAGACCGGAAATGAAGAATTAGACTTAAAATTAAATTATACACTCTGTTTACTCCGTCTATTCTAATAATGTACTATAAAGTAATTGTTATATTGTCAATATGAATGATTGAAATGACTAAATAAAATTGTACAATGTTAACCAAATTTGTACAGTCCACATGGCAAAATATAAGCGGGCAGAATTTACTGAGGAAGAAGACTCAGTACATTTGGATCATCCTACAAAGGTTTTTATTTTAATCAATTTTATTTTTATTCAATCAATATTTCCCTATAAACACTTTTGAGTTCATTTGAAATGTTTTTTATTCTGGCACACTTTTTCTCGAATTGTCACTATAATTCATTTAATTTACAATAAGTCTAGTCTTTTATCTTTTCTACTTTAATGTTGATTTTCCATTTGACATTTTTTACAACAGGTCTTGATACAGCCCCCTGGAATATGGCAGGCCAGAACATTTTTAGAAAAACTTCTCTTATTCCTTCTAATTGTTTTGCTAACTACTCTTGGCATTATCACAACTTTAGCACTTCGAGGCTGGACAGGTTCTTCTTATATAATTAGTCTGAATCCGTCGATGAGAGGTTAGTCGTCCTTGAAAATTTTCTCTATTAATTTTTATGTCATCTTAAAAGTTTCACAAAAGTGGAAACTTTTTCATTTCACCTCTTTCAAAGACAAAATGAAAAGACAGAGAGAGGAAATGACCTTTTAAAAGAGGTCACAATAAGACTTTAGGCTTTCACCTTTTGACTTTGTGTCATTGTTGATTATTATTTTTTCCAGAGACATGTGTGACCCCAACGTGTGTGGGCATAGCGGCAGCCGTGCTGTCGTCCATGAATTTCTCTGTGAAACCTTGTGATGATTTTTACCAAGTAAGATACAATTTTCTTTTTAGGTACAAACTTTCACAATGTACTTTCACCATATTTTGAAATTCAGAACAAAGTTGAGAATACAATTTGCGAATGTATTATTATAATATAGAATATTTTCAGGTTGAAAACAATTATAAAACTTGAATGTGATTTTAAGACGATGATTAAATATGGAGATTTATTCATAGAATAAATTTTCTCCTTACAGTATGCTTGTGGAGGTTGGATCTCGTCTAATCCAATTCCAGATGGAAAATCAACTTGGGGGACATTCCAAAAATTGGGTCAACAAAATCAACTCATTATTAAAAATGCATTGGGTGAGAGTTTCAACGTTGTAATTATTTAATCAAATTACAATATTGAAATTCTCAAGAAAATGAAATTTTACTAGTAAAATTGTTTTTATTTAAAATAAAAAGATTACTTTATTGTTTTTTCTAATTTGAAGAGAAAGAACAAGAGAGTAAAAGTGAAGCGGAGGAGAAGGCAAAAATGTTTTATCGAAGTTGTATCGATAAAAATGAAACACAAGAGACTTTAGGAGCTGGACCACTAATTGACTTAATAGTAAAAATTGGAGGGTGGTCGATATCACCCAGTAACTTTAGTTTGAAAACTTGGAAGTTCCAAACACAACTTCAAATTTTACATAATGATTACAATATGGGAGGGTACTTTACATGGGCTGTCGGGGAAGATGATAGAAATTCTACGAGACATATCATTCAGGTAATTTTATTTTTCTTTTGTCATTATTTTGTCAACTAAAAATAATAAGATTTCCCAGTTTCCAGTTCTTTCAAATTTTCCATATTCCCCATATCCACTCAAATGAAATTTTCCAGTGCTTTTCTGTATTTGTAGTTCATTTTAATCATATCAAATTTAAGAATATTTATTTTTCCATTATTTTTAATCTCCTTTCCATTTTCTTTTCTCTCTGTAAAAAAATAGATAGACCAAGGAGGACTTACATTACCAACAAGAGAATATTATCTGAATGAGAGTCAGGCTCACGTTGTCAAAGCTTACCTTGATTACATGACCAAGGTAAAAAATCTACATGTGCATTTTTAAAATAAATTCATTTCATATATTCAAGACTGTTATAATAAATTTAAAAAATATTTTAAAATTTTTATTTAATTCCTTCTCTCACTCCAGGTTGGTGTACTTTTAGGAGGAGAGAATGAAACAATAGTTCGACAAATGATGAAAAATGTAATAGATTTTGAGACGGAGATAGCCAAAGTCACAATTCCATCAGAAGATCGACGAGATGATGAAAAAATGTATCATCCCATGAATTTAACACAACTTGAAAATCTTTGTGATGCTGTAAATTTTCAAATTTTAATAAATTCATAAAAGATATTAATTGAACATAAAATAAATAATAATAATTTTATTATTTCCTGAAAAGTATTGATATTATTTTGTATAATTTTTTAACAGGTCAAGTGGAAGGAATATTTTAATAACGCTTTCACAAAAGTCAGTCGGACAGTACGGGATGAAGACGTTGTCGTCGTTTATGCTCCCGAGTATTTGGGAAATTTGTCTCAACTAATTGCATCAAAGATGGGGACGACAGAAGGGAAAATTATCTTGAATAATTACATGGTTTGGCACACAGTCAAAACCATGACTTGTTGTCTGTCCAAAGCATTCAAGGAAGCTGAAAAAATTCTACGCAAAGCTGTCCTCGGCTCTGATGGTAAATCTTTTTTTCTCTCATTTTCCATTTGAAAAATGACATTTTAATTTTTTTTTTTTGTTAAATAGGAACGGAGGAAGTATGGAGAACTTGTGTCACAGATACAAATAATAATTTGGGCTTTGCTGTGGGTGCCATGTTTATTCGAGAGACTTTTCATTCCGAGGGAAGACCTATTGCCCAGCAAATGATTGAATCCATCCGTTTGGTATGTTAATCCTCTCTAACACTAATTATTTGTCATGATAATTTTAGAAGTAAAGTGTCAAATAAATAATTAATTACAGGCATTTCAAGATAATCTGAAAAATTTGGATTGGATGGATGAAGAGACACGGACCTTGGCTTTTGACAAAGCGGAGGCCACCACGGACATGATTGGCTACCCGGATTTCATCCTTTTAGCAGATCAATTGGATAAAAAATACCAAAACTTGACAATTAATGAATCCGATTATTTTGGGAATGTCATTCGAGTCAGGTGAGTGACGAAATTTAATGAAGCAAACTTTACAAATATCAACTAATATTTAATTAATAAATATTTACAATTAATTTTCTGTCATTCTCTTTTCAGTTATTGGTCACTGAGTAAAAATTTACAAAAACTCGATGAACCAGTCAACAAAACCAAATGGAGTATGAGTCCTCCTACAGGTAATTTTTAATTAATATGAAATAACATGTATAAAATATTGTGATAAACTCATACTTAATTTGTAATTCTACAGTGAATGCCTACTATACACCGACGAGTAATCAAATGGTCATACCAGGTAAATATTTTTTTAAATAATTTATTTCTTATGTCTAAAGCAAGTATAAATAATCATTAAATTAAACAATTTCAGCTGGAATTCTTCAGAAACCTTTCTTTGACCCAGGATTTCCCAAATCCATTAATTACGGAAAAATTGGAGCCGTGAGTGCCTTTCAAACATATTCTGAAAAATTTAATTAATCTTAAAATAATTTATGACATTAATTTGTACATAGGTTATGGGTCATGAGCTCACACATGGTAAGTTAAAATTAATTTTAAAAAATTGTCTACAAAACTCTAAAAATATCTAGTCAAAATTCTGCGAAAGCACTTTAACTTATTTTTTCTTCTCTCTCTCTCTCCCGTGTAGGATTTGACGATTCAGGTGAGAAACCGTATTATTAATTGTTAATTTAATTTGACGATTAAATTAATTTGAAATATTCATTCTTTCTAAAAAATTAATTTTATTGACACAAACAGGTAGAGAGTATGACAAGGAAGGAAATTTGCACAAGTGGTGGGGTAATGAGGTAAAATTTTTACAAACTTAAACTGTCGTTTTCTATTTATTTATTGTAATCACTACATTTAAAATTTAACAAACCATTATCAAAGAATTTATTAATTTTACACAAATAGACAATCGAGAAATTTAAGGAACAAACAGATTGTATAGTCAATCAGTATTCAAATTTCAAGATTGAAGGAGAATCTTTAAATGGGAAGCAAACTTTGGGAGAGAACATTGCAGACAATGGTAAAAATAAATGCTCAGTGTGACAGTTCCTAATTTTAATTATGATGACTCAATGTCTATATTTTTGTGCTTATTCAGGTGGACTAAAGGCAGCATTTCATGCTTACCGTCAACTTAAAACTAAAGATATTTATCTACCTGGACTGAACGTCTCCCATAATCAGTTATTTTTCATTAGTTTTGCACAAGTAAGCTTTCCATTTAGTATTCATACTTTTTTTTCGTGCACGCATGAATATGAATGAAGAATTTATTATTATTTTCTTAGGTGAATACATTTAATAGGCATAATTTGTCTTTTTTGTCTCTTTTTATAGGTTTGGTGCTCGGCTAGTTTGAAAGAGTCATTAATTTTACAAATCCAGAATGATCCTCATGTCCCCGCCCCCCTAAGAGTACAAGGTCCTTTGGGTAATCTTGTTGAATTCTCTGAAACTTTCAAGTGTGCCAAAAAGACTCGAATGAATCCTACAAAAAAGTGTACCGTATGGTAAACATTTTACGGAAAAAAATAAAAATAAGAGAACATAACGAGAGGATTACGTTTCTTAACGAAATAACGCAACATTGACTATCACGATGAGTAAAAACAAATTTATGAAGAAAAGAAAACGATAAACGGATAAACCTCCCAATATTATATATATGTATGTTACATGTATAATATACAATGGTTGCCTCCTGAATTTTGGAATATTTGGACTGAGTCCTCATGCATAGAAACGTGTTGAAAGAAATATATTCTGAAGTAAGTAGGGAGATATATGAAATTGTATATGGAAAAAATCTGTGTTCACTCTGTTCTTCATTCTATCTGCCATGTACGACTATTTTTCAATAGAATATATGTACGATGTCATTTAATTATTTGTCAATGTTTTTCATTATTATTTACTAATAGTAAATTACTATTTTACTATAACTAACTTTTCGTACATAGATAAATACTTGTATCTTTTATAGACTTTTTACAGCGTCGCATCATTTTAATATCCGTGAAAATTTCGGATTCCGAATTACTTACTTGATTGTTGTATACTGTCAAATTATATGCCAATACCCTCCCTGTAATATTAATTAATACATTTAGTCTTCAGTCCCCCTCACCTCTCCTGTTAACATGTGAATGACTGATGAGGCAGCATTCTCTCTTTCTTGAAAATATTTTTCATCCTTTAATTTTAATTTTATGAAATATGGCATTACAATTGTAAAACAATTTCTGGAGAAAGTTTTGTACTGAAAAAAATGTTATACATATTAATTATTAACGGAAAAAAACATGTGTATTATCCACTTGGACAATTATTAATAATAATTTATTATTATTGCTACTTAATTAATTAACCCTACAAAAAATGATGATGGGCTTTAATGACTGTCGAGATTGATTAATTGACAAAATAAGAAGAAAAAAAATGTACGAAGTAATGTACATATCTGTTTTTGTACCTGAAAAAAACAAAATATTTCAAAGTAGCTTTTTTGTGATATTTGATACTAAATATGTGTCAATCATCGTTCTTAATTTTTACATTTTATCTTTGTTGGCTTGTGATGCTTTTAATAAACACGATATTATTTATTTTTTATTATTATATTTGTCAGTCACGCACGTCTCCTCAAGTCATTAGAATGAAATTAAATCAAATTTTAACCGTATGAGACTATTTTCTGTTTCAGCAATTTAATATTAAATTTGCTGACTCAATTATTTTATTGAGATTTCTTTTGTAAATTGTAATTCAACAATGTAAGGAATTTTTTTATGATTTGCTTTCCAATTTGGATTCCAATTGGAATGGTGAAAAGAGACCCAGTTCCGTGATAATTCCTCCCGTGATAAAATCCGCTGGAGTGACATCGAAAGCTTTACAGAAACCAAAAAAAATTGTTAGCATTTACTAATTGATATTTTGACAAGTTTAATTGTCATTCTTTCATATTGACAAGAAGATTAATTATTATGTTAAATTTAATTAACAAAATAAAAATAAAAATCATTTATACCTGGATTCCAAACTTGTACACCTAGTCAATGATGGAAAAAAAGTGAAATAAAATTATTAATTTTTAATTGGCAACCTGAAAACTTTAATACAATCTTATATATTTTTATTTTACATAACATTTGTTTCGTATTATGTCAACAATGTTCATAGTAGATTATTCGGATCACTGATTAAATTTTTAAAAAGAATATTTGTGAGTCGCATTTTCTTGGCTCGCTTTTCCGTGTTATAAAATAATTCATCAATTTCTTTCACAAAATGTCAACAAAATTAAAACAATTCAATTAGTCTTTCTATGACTAAAATATTGATTTTTTTAAAAAACGGAACTGCTATTACAAGCCTCAAATAAAAGGAAAGAGGATTCTGTAGGTCACATTTGGAGCAAAACCGACTTAGAATGACATTTTGTTGGTGTAAAAAGAAATTTGAAGGAAAAGTTTCGTTTGGAATTCTAATCCATCTACCACTACTACGATCCAGTGAGATTGTACAAATTGTTAATTCAAGGCACGAATTTACGGGTAAAGTACATTTCGTACCCTTGAATTATTTAATTTAATTCTATTTGCGACTATCAGCTAGTACGGTACACTTGATGTATTAGTACGACTGACTCTCAAGATGTACAAGGTACCAAAGATTGTGGTACATAAATAATATAAAGACACAGTGTCTACTTCTGACCCGAGAATATATATTATTACACCATATTACAAATAGATGAGCTAACCTGGAGGGGTTATTTGGATGCCACCAATTTTCGTAACTTCTTCAGGTGCTCTTTGCTCAATCACAATGGAGTCTCCACTCAGAATTGTTGAGTCAATTGATGAGAATGGAGCAGCAATATAAAAAGGAACATTATGAGTTTTTGCAGTGACAGCCAGCTAAAACATAAGCCCATACAAGAAAAAATGTTACAAAAATTCTATGAAAAAAAACGAAACAAAAAAAACTAAGATTAGCAAGTGCTCACCTGGTAAGTTCCAACTTTGTTAGCAGTGTCTCCATTTCTAGCCACTCTGTCAGCTCCGACAACAATGGCCGAGACATTTTTTTTTTTCAAGAGCCAGCTAACAGCAGAATCACATACAAGGGTTGAGGGTATTTTTTCATGAAGAAGCTCAAATGATGTCAGTCTTGCCCCTTGATTGTAAGGCCTCGTTTCAGTGAAGTAGACATGCTCTATAGATTTATCAAAAAGTCAATTGTGTAATAATTTAATTATTGTAAAAGTCAAGTAATATTTAATAAATTATTTAAATTTTTTTTATTGACTTGCCTAATTTTTGTTGTTCTTGTAAGGCACGAATGACTCCCAAAGCAGTTCCATATCCAGACGTGGCCAGTGATCCAGTATTACAATGAGTCAGCACAATTGCTTTACTGTCCCCAACCAATTTTGACGCAATAGCTTCCGCCCCAAATTTCCCAATTAATTTGTTATCTTTCAAATCTTGTTCAAGGAGAGATTCAGCATAGGTAATGATTCTGTTTTAACATAAAAGTTGTTTCATTCCATGATTAGTAATGTTCCATCCTGTAAAATTAAAATGTTGTATGGGATCGGTATAATTATCATGCTTTTATTTTAATTTACATTATAACCATTTCAAGTATTAATCTTTGTTTTTTTGACATGAAAAACTTAGAAGAAAATGATTGAGGACGCACCTCGATTTTAGCTGTTCAGTGTTTAATGTTGTAGCCCATTCCTTTGCTTGGTTTACAAGTCGAAGACCTTCTTTCCTCATATTAACGGCTGTTGGACGAGCCAAAATGAGTTTATTTATTTTGTCGTGTAAATGGCCTAAAAAGCTCTCATTTTCAGTCCCATCCAAAAGACCATTATGAATCTCTACAGCCACGCTTAGGCAACCAACCATTGCGATAAGAGGAGCCCCTATTTTATTTTTAGAAGAAAAAAAATAGATTCAGAAAAAATGACTCATAATAATTATTATTATGATTATTAAGCTTCTTGATTATCATGATTCACACGACACCAAGTATACCAAGTACGAGTAAATAAATACTATTTATTAAATAGGATAGGTATATATCATGAAAAAAGTTGTAACAAATAAATATAAAGCTCATTCCAGTCAATTGTAGTGTATGAAGCAAGAACAAATAAATGATGTTTACTATTATGATTGTCATAATTTGCATATTATTATGTAAATTGAAGTTCAAAGCAGGGGTGAGTTACATAGTCCCAGTGACCATGCAGAAACGAGATAAAAAATGTGATAATTTGTGTTGTTTACTAGCCACTACAATGGGGCAAGCACAGGTGTAAGATAATAAATAACAACCCATAGATAAAGTTGATATAGACTCACCCCTTACTTGCATTGTAACAATTGCATCCACAGCATCATCAACAGATTTAATCTCTCTGTACACCAACTCATGAGGAACTCGCAATTGATCCAAAACATTAAAGACCCCACGCTTGTAGTCAATGGATTGAAGTGTACTTGGACTTGCCATATTTTTTAATTAAAGAAAAACCTTTATTTTATGACTATATTAATGAGTTCCCAAGTTTATATTTTGCAAAAGACAAAACAAGTGGAACTGATGCGAAAATTATGGAAAAAAGGAGATGAACAAAAAAATTTGAACAACTTCCGGTCGCAGGGCTCTTGCGCTATGGGCATTTGACCGCGCTGACTTGCAAATTGGCTTGTGTCTATATTTATTTATTGTACGTCTAGAAATTGTTGAGAACGAAAGTTATAATTAACGGTAGTTTGTAGCTTTAATTGTTGTGGTGTGTACACAATTATGACTGCATATTAAGTGAATTTTAGTTTTTTGTCGGACAGTCAAAGGGGAAATTTTTTTTGAGCCAAGCTACAGAGTTAAAATAAATACACGTTGACGTTTAGTCACCTTCGTTTACTTTTCAACTTAATTGTCAATGCCAAATGTAAAAAGTTACATGTGCACTCTTGATTGAGAGAGATGTGAAATTCCCCAAGTTTTTTCTCAGTCTTTTATAATAACGTCTCTCCATTATCTAACCGACGCTCATTGTCGCAACAAAGTACAAAAATTGTTAGTGTCTGTGGATTTTGCAACATGAATTGTTATTCCTCTTAGTTTTGTCCAAGTTTTGTTAAGTGACTACTCTAGATTTTTATCATTGGGAGTAACAACCATTATTCTATAAGGAATTTGTCATTTTACGTGTCAAAATCAAATATTTTTTTAAATTACAAGACGGGTGCGGATGGGTCAGTAGCAAAAAAGGTATTCCATTTTAATTGAGTTACTACAGTAATTTTAAAAACAATTTTTAAAGTAGTTGGTGTCGTCAAAAAAATCTTGCATCCGGTCTATTCGAATATACTGAATATATTCAGTACAAAATAATAATATTATTTTGTATAATAAAAAATACAATAATTATAAACAATAGGGTAATCAAATCACTGTAAATAATGCAGTGTAATTGTACAATTTAATTATCAATTATTGACGTGATTGAATTCTTTTTTGTTATAGAAGTTCTTCTCTTATGTGACTCACACTGACAGTTAAATTTTGGTCACCCTACAATATAATTTTGTAAACTTGAATCTCCAACTCATCCATAATATAAGGTAAGATATTATTATTTTTTTCTATACATTTTACAATATTGTACATGTAGACAAGGTCAGGCAATTTTTTGTGAATTGCGGCTGCCTTCCCCTTTGATGTTGCATCAGAATTGTTTAGTTTAATAGCTCAGCTATTAGAGCTCATTGTTGGCATTTAATATCGTACGATATTTTATATGTTACGTGTAAGTACTTACTGCTACTGTTTCGACTACTTTACAGAAAATGATCCGTAGAAATAGCAAAACCGATGTTAGTCGAACCGGCCTTCAAGTTACAATTCGATTATTAGATGACAATGAAGTTATTCAGGTTGATTTCCAGGTAAGCTAAAACTATGAATATAATTTCAAATTACCTAATTACTTATGTCAAATACTCTTTGATTTCGTACCCAGTTTATTTATTCAATTTTAAAACATATCATTTCTTTTTTTCATAATAGAATCATCACAAGGGACAATATCTTATGGACTATGTGTGTCGTCAGTTGAATATTGCAGAAAAGGTATAACCCTTTGGCCTTTTTTTGTTTACATGTTTGAAATTTAGCAAATTCAAAACATTATTAACTATATTTTTATTTTTGATAGGATTATTTTGGGCTTCGTTATGTGGACTCGAGCAAGCAGAGAGTAAGTTGTAACAAAAATATATATAGCATTTTCAAACATTGTATATAATAGCGAGTTATCCATCTACTAGTTATGTATAATTTAAAAAATATCAGAGATAGAATCTCACATCCGGTTTTTTTGCTCTACGTGTTCTATGTAGCATTGGCTGAACCTCGGAAAGTCTATTGTGAAGCAGCTTAAAGGTGAGAAAGGCTTATTTTAAACTAAAGCGAGCTGTCATTTTACACTTTACTTTGTTGTTTATTTATTTACTCTGTATATGATCTATATAGAGACATTTGTTTGTAATACAAAGAAATGTACAGCATGACTATACACAGACTGATACTTCCATATTTTTAGCTATGTTTTAACTTTGTATAAGTATGGCAATGGCAGGCTCTCAAAAATGTAAACTGTTAATAATGTTTTATGAAACTATGTATGAATATTTTTATTTTATTCGAATAGCAGAGATGCAGCCTTACATTGTCTGTCTGCGGTTTAAATTTTATCCCAGTGATCCAATGCTTCTTAAGGTAAGAAATTTGATGCATGGGTTTAAAAATAACCTAACAACTTAAATTGCGAATATGTGCAATGTGTAAATTTTTATAATGATTAAAAAAATCATGTTAAAAATATTATTTAAATTAACATATTTGTGTGAGTAGGAAGAGGTTAGTCGTTACCAATTAGTACTACAAATGAGAAGGGACATTCTTCATGGTCGTCTCTATTCAACTCTTTCTGACATGGCAATACTTGCCAGTTATATTATTGCATGTAAGTTTGCTGAGAATTCATTCCTCATGTTCCAATAGCACATGTACTAATGTAAACAAACAGTCATTTGAATTTTATATTCATTTTATAGCTGAACTTGGTGACTATGACCCAGAAGTTCATATGGGCAACTATGTCGCAGACTATGAATTGGTCTCAAGACAGACTCAACAACTTGAAGAAAAGGCAATGGAGCTGCATCAAAAATTAAAAGGCCTCACACCATCAGAAACCGATGTATTATTCATTAAGAAAGCTGCCACTTTGGACACTTATGGGGTAGATCCACATCCAGTAAAAGTAAGCAACAAATATTACAGAAACAAAGTCAAAAATATTTGTTGATTCTGTACCATAAAACGAGTTTGTGTTTTTCGAGTTGTAAACTTACAAAATATTTTTACATGACGCCCAGGACCAACAAGGAGAGCAAGTATACTTAGGCATAAATCACACTGGCATCAGCACATTTCAAGGTGATTATCAATACTTTAATTATTTGTTTAGATGTAAACATTTAATTTAAACTGGCCGATCAAAAATGAATTCTGTACATTTCACTTTCAAGGTTCAAGAAAATCAACTCACTTCAAATGGGCACAAATTACTAAGCTCAATTATGAGGCCAAAATGTTTATTATACACCTTTCTATCGCTGAAGATTCTAGAACCAAAGTGAGTGTATAAAATATAAATATAATCTTGTGTCAACTAAAGTAGTTTTGTATAATTTTACCTTGAATGATTTTACATTTTCTAATTGCTTTCATCTTTAAAAAAAACTAAACTTTAATTCATTACATATTATAATAATACCAAGTTGAAAAAACAAGTTAATAATGTTGAATAATTAATTGAGAGAGAGAACTTATTTAAAGAGAGAAATCATTAGTAATTTTTATGGTGTATTTACAGCATGCCGTCGTAGGATTTAAAGCACAGTCTTCAGCATCGTGTAAGTATTTATGGCGTTGTGCTGTGGAACAGCGTTTATTTTTCAAGTAAGTGATTTTTTAAGACAAAACTCAACAAATAATTACAAAGTTAAAATACACCAAAAATTCATTCAATTGTACAGTAAATATGTGTACATAGGTGGTAAACTTGAAAAAACATTGTTCCTATATGTTTCTCTAATATATTACAGCTGTGGTTCTGCCACTGAAATCCCAACAACAGTCCGAGGAGGTGGGTTACTTTTTGGAACAAGATTTCGATACTCAGGTCGTGTTCAGCGAGAAGTTCTAGAAGACCCTGGACCTTTACGAAAATTGTAACATATACATTTATTTTTAATTGAACTGTTTAGTGGTTTGTAATCATGAGATGCACTCTACAATTACATGTTTTGTTGCATGATTAGCGATGGAGTCATTCAAAGGACACCACTGTACCGTTCATTACAAAGGAACAAAACAAGAAGTTTACCACATAGTCCAATGCAAATCGGTAATGATATATCTATGCTTCTCATTGTCCTTATTTTGAATCTAGTACCAATTAGTCTTAGTATAGTACCAAAAAAAAGAAGACACGACATTTCTTGTAGCTTTGTTTAGTTGAATCACAATTTTTTTGATGTTTAAATGTATTCACAAAGCCAAAATTATAATTACAATTGATTAGGCTACGGAAGTCTACCTCGGTCAAATCATTCAGCCCCTTTGCATGAAAGCACCAGACTCGAAGGTTTGCTTTATTTTATGTTTTTTGTCGTGCTAACACCATGGTTCACTGTAAAGACAAAAAGATGAATATAATATAATATTGTGATAATATTATATACAATTCCTTTTTTCCAAATAGATTATGGAAAATTAGGCTCCTCAACATCCTTACCCTTGTCAACTCTGTCTTCGCCTTACTGTCCTGAGCACACGCTCCCCTTGTTGGAAACTTTACAAGAGGACCTCTCACCTCATGTAGAAGACAAAGGTAAATGGCTAGACGCCAAATTAATCGCACGGCATTTTTCCAATTGCTGTATCCTAAAATGTTAATGATTATTATACGTACCTAGCATACTATAATAGGCTATAAGAGAAATCTCTGTAGTATTACATTTTCAAAGTCAATGACTTTTTGATATATTTTCTTTTTCTTTCTCAAAGATTGCAATTTTTATTTTTTTGATATATTTTTATTTTTTTCGAATTAGCAAGTGTTTGCAACCTTTATTAGCTAACCCTTTTTTGTTTTGTTCGTTACGTGTGTATAGAAGATGTAGTAGAGCCTGTAGCACAAATTGGAATTGATAATAAAATTGTGGAGGAATCTGAAGGTGAGTCAAAGGAATTAGCATCAACTACTGACACTATGGATAAAGACGGAAATTCAGTTCTTGCTACAGAAGTGGGAGCTGGAGATGCTTCAATAGAAAAACAACTCATAGGAGCTAAAATTACACAAAGTGCTTCGGGTAAATTTCTGTTTATTTTTGAAAAAAAAAATGGTTCCATTGAAATTCAAGGCTTGAATGGAGGAATCTCTGTCTCTCCACATTTAACATCCTGTCAAAAGGATTTTTTTTCTTTTCGTCATTTTATATCAACTAACGTTAACATCAAATTCCAATTCAAGCTTGAAATTCTACTACTTATTTACATACTACTAAAAGCTTTAAATTTCTTTTAACAACAGTCATTCAGGTGAAGTGGGTAAGCTTCATTAGTTGGGGTTTAAAAAATAATGGAGATGAGTTCACATGTACAAATTTAATTTGTATTCATGTCCATCCTCTTTGTAAATTTTAATTGTAAATTAGTCATTTGCATGATTTTCTCTTAGATTTGATGTCAAAGTATTACCTGAGTAGTTATTTTGAAGATGCTTAATTGTACACTCTGCTGCTGATGTTACTTAACTACTGAACGCTTTTTTTCTCTTGGTACTTTGTACTAAATTATAATTAATATAATTGCAAGAATTATTTATGGATACAGTATTTGAGTATTTGTATTTACTTGGTCATAATTTTGTAGTCTATGAATATTAACTAATTATGATAAATATGGAAATTATTGGGTATATTTATGACTAATGATGTAGCAATTATTATATGTAACTAATTATTATTTTTCTCCACAGCCTTCGCGCCAGTTTATCACGGAAACGAAGCGTATGAGGGTATGAATCTCACGGATGAAAACTCTTTGAAAGAAAGTCGAATCAATCAAATCTCTTCACAATTATTGGGTCCAGTAAAGTCTCATCATCAAAGTCTTGTCACAATATGGAAAATATTTCTTCTTTGTTTTGCTTGTGTTCTCATTGGTCTCCTTTTGGCCGCTATTCTAGCTATTGAAGTTGACAGTGACTTGTGTCAACGAATGAGGAGAATACCGGATGTAGAAATTTTTCAAATGGAACTTTATGAACCGTTCAAATTTTTCATTCGAGATAAATTTCATAATCTCATGACTAATCTCAATTTTACATTCCATTAAATTTATTTTCCTCGACAAATTAATATATCTACATCTATATATATATACATGGTATATATATCGTTGGTCCAATAATGTGTCCATTTTTTTGATTGTCTAATAATTTTTATCATTATTATTTTGTTTTAAAATTCTCTAATGTTTTTAATTACCTAGATTCTAAGTTTATGCTTTGTGAAGCATTTCGTACTCAAATCAGTATTATGTACTTTTTATCCTCATTTTAATTGCCTCACCTTTAGTATTATTTTTGTGATTATTTTACGATTGTGATTTAAATTTAGCTTTAATTACGTTTATCGCAAGTTCCGTCAAATTTTTTTAAAAAAAAGTTCTTCATCTAATTTATTAATGTTTATGTTAATTATTATTAGTTTTAAACTTACTGTAACTCGCTAACACCAAATAATCAAATACGACTGAGAGAGTTTCACTTGAGATTTGTTTTCATTGGAAATCAATGAATTTGTGAGAGAGGGGGAGGAAGAGAAAGCGAAAAGAAAAATATGAGATGATACATCTTGATAAGAATAGTAAATTAATACAAGTTAAATGTTAATCTTGCAAACCTATATTGTACGATAGGCATTAGCAAAGATACTCTTTGGGTACAAGTGGTTGTGGTGAATCTCGTATTTTTGATGACTCGAATAATATATAGATTAGATGGATAATAATGAACTCGATACAAAAAAGAAACAAGAGGGTATTACATATTTCTGAAGAAGAAGGGAAGGAGGATCCGTGCTTTTGCACAAAACAAAAGATACCATTGTAATTCGTAAATGAAATATTATATTACTCTTTGATATTTAGGTATAGAATTTTGTATTAGACTAATACAAAATAATTTAACGTTGATGTAGTGCATGGAGGTGATCAAACTCTTAAACAGTATACGTTCCTTCAATTAATGAGAATAAAAGTAGGCTACCATCTCTCTCCATCCTGCATCTGATAAAACTTTTGACAACAAACAATTATAATGGACAAAAGCTAAACTAGTACAGTAGAAACAAAAAAAAGTGGAAAAATAATTTGTACAATATATTAATATACGTCATTGTTTGTAAGTTTTGATTCCGTGATTGTTTTTGTCCAACTCAATTGTATATTTAATTGTATGATAATTTTAAATTATGGTTGTTGTTCGATTTGGTGCAATTTTACCAGTTAAGGTACATTCTCATCGTACAAAAAAAAATGTGTGGTTCTGTGTACATTGTCGTAGCTGTTTTGGGGTTTAAAAAAAACAAAACCCTTTTCTGTTAATTGACAATGGTGTATCTGTATGATAAAAAAAATGTATTGTATGAGTTTAACAAAAAAAAATTACTAAACAAGACACATATTTCCTTGAGATGATTACTAGAGAAAATTTAAAAAATGGAAATATTTTAATTGCAAGTTGGCTATAATAATTTAAATTATAAATTAATAATTTATCTTGTGTAGTAGTGATTTAACTTTAGTTTAGGGGAACCAAGAAACCAAGTATGTGCCTTCATTCCTATTGACAAAGTAAAGGTGATGAAGTTATATTTACGTGAAGATAAAATAATAATAATAATAATTTCATTCACAAAAAAAACTTCAATTTCCAATACTTTGACCCCTGTCAGTCTCTTCAGTACTTTGCCAACCTTTTGTCTCTGCTACAGGTGTTTTGGGAATGCTAATAATAATAATTTTAATTATCATAACGTGAGGTCATTTAGAGGCTATTGTTCTTTGTGGGAGTAGGGAATATAATTATTAACTCATGATACAACTCGAATATATTTGATATTCTGGGGGGGGGGGAGGGGGGTTTCAATGGTTCATTGTAACTTTGAACTTGCAAAGAAGAAGAAAAAGAAAATTTGTTATCTCATATGACGATGGACTCACTTTTGATCTTTTCCGACGTAAACAAAGTCATTCCAATAGAACAAGTACTTGTTATTACGATTATAATTCTTGAGTGATGTTCTAATGATTTTACAAAAAAAATAATATGTTTGACATTACCCATAATTTAATATGAAACTGTGTCGTATATATAAATATATATCAGTATAAACTAATATTTACTGCTTGACAGCTTAATAAAACTGTGCCAAAACTATTTTGTAACGTATACTTTTCTGCTTCTTTACTCTCCTTCTTTCATACAAATACGTAATAATCTGTGCTCACAAATTTTTCAGCATTTGTTAGAGAAATTCTTTTCCTTTGATGACTTTTTTAATGCAAATTTTACAGGATGGCTACTACATACTATTAAAAATAACTCAAATTCAGAGATGATTGTTGCAATTAATAATTTACATGGCTTGTACTGCATTTGCAAGGAGATGGACTTTTCAGTATTTTTGCTTATTAATTTTCTTGGTAGTATTGGGTCAAATGGTGGAAATTCCATTGAACCTTTACTTTCAGTTCATGTACAAATAATTTCCTGTAATATGAGTGTGATGTTTGCCTCTCTATATTGGAGATGGACTTGAATACTTGATCACTACAAGATTAAATTGTATAGGGTTAAATGAGCACTCTTGACTTTGTGTTTATGTAATTAAACATTTTTTATTCCATTAAATTATTCATGGGGGCAGAGTTTCATATAATGTGGGGTTTTTTTTCTCTCTTGTTGTTGTCAACTACAGTGAGAATTATTCTTGGTTTCTCATGTAATATGTCATTGTTGTTATAAATATAATTTATGTTTATCATTTTATATTTTCTTTTTTTGTCTGTGATTGCATCCTCTCCTCCAATGGAGATTATTTAGAGTTGACTTATGATTATTACTGATATTATACACGTAAATATTATTTAGGAACGAACTGTGGGAGTTCATCACGTTTTAAGTTGTGTTGTTATTATTTTTTTCTCTTTCTTTTGCTGTTAATGTTAACGGCAGTTAGTTAAACTTGATCCTTGAAATAATTTGTTTCTTTTTTTTTTGGTTTTGTCCCGTATACTCATCTTACGTATAAATAAATACTCATTATTTAGAAATATGCACTATGTTTTTTTTACACGATTCATTTGTCATCATAGTCAATTCTGTTCCGTATAGTATATTTAGTATAATATAATTCTTTAGCTATAAATAATTAATTATTTGAGAGGTTTTATTTATTTATTTCCAGTCATTCTTTGGTATTGCATATTTCCAATTATTTTTTTTGGTTTGTTTTGAGGTTTTTTTAGGGTGAAATCGGAAGAGTATTTTTTTCCTCATAAATTTTCCCTTATTTTATTTTTTTTTAAAAAAAAAGAAAAAGTTTTTTAAATCATAAAGCTGACACAAAAATGTTGGAGCAAAATGAAGAGGAGTGATGTCATTGGAGCAATTGTCAAAATATATTTTTCATTTGTTGACCCAGAGCCAGATGTTGAGTCTTTTGGTTCACGAGCTACCACTATAAAAAAAACAAATTACAGGTAAATAGATAATTTATTTAAAAAAAGTGTTTGAAATTATTTAAACAAAGTAATTAAAATAAACTTTAATCTACTTTCGTTTGACGAGCTCCGACTTTTGATAACATTATCATAGTCATTTCGTACTCTTGTAAAATTTCCTTTTGACTTTGAATCATTCATTTTCATTCGTTTCCTTCCCCCTACTCCTACTAATGAAAGAATAAATTTAATCAAATTTTTGTTGAAAAATCAATTTAATTTTATGATTCATAATTTAACAATTAAAGTGAGTAGAGAGAGATACCTGTGGTAGAGTTACCTTTCTCAGAGCTTGCAGAAGCACCACTGGACGAAGGCAAAGTGGTTGTTTTCGCCGCAAGTGTTGAAGGTATCAGGGCTAGTAATTATATAATTAAAAAAATAATAATTTACTTGACAAACGAAATAACATTAAATAATTCAATTTTGACAATTAATTAAGTGAAACAATACAAAAGCGTCGTTCATAAATTATTAATAAGGACAGAGAACACCGACTCTTTGTAATAAAGACTACACAAACTCTTTTGTTCTCAGTATACTCTACCATCAAACAAACGTTAAAATAATATGAAACAATTTTAAAATAAAATCAAGAGTCAAACTTGATGAAACAAGAAAAGTCTCCCTATTCATTGTTTTATAATAGACTATAGCCTCTTTTAGAGTGAATGAGATGTACACTCTGTGATGAATGCCCTACAGGAAAAATAAACAAATCTTTGGTCAAGTATCAAGCTACTCTTCCATATTTCATAAAGGGACTTTTCCTTGACAAAAGAGTCTCCTAGTTAATTAGTAAACTGTGAAAGTTACGACTTGAAATTATTTTCATACAATATGCCACAATTACATGCACATAAGTTATTTAAGAAACTAAACTTGACTTTGACAATCACAATAATTACTTTGATACCATTAATTTGATTAATCGAAATCTCTTAGCAAATTCAATTAGGGTATACTCATAGTTACTCACAGTGAAATTCTCTAGATAAAAAAAGCAAAGGAAAGTGTATCTGTACATTATTGAGAAAGTTTGTAGATCATCTATTTACAAAAAATACGACTACATGAAGAAAATAGAAGGAAGGAAGGTAGATAAAAAAATGAGCTGAAAAAAATATTGTCAATGAGGGGAGTCATGTGGTTGGTTGGTGGTGCAATGCGAGAGAGAGAGAGAGAGAGAGAGAGAAAAAAAAAAAGAGAAAGGGAGTCTGTGGCTGTGAAAGTTTTTGAGAGAGGTGACAAATGAAAGAAGAAAGCTTTGTAAAGAAAAAGGAACAATTGATTTGGTTTGGGTTATTGATGAAATATGAAAAAGGTAGATGGTTGATCTATGAATCCCACCATCCTACATTTAGTTTACGTTTTTTTACTCTACTCTTGGGGTTCTCTCTCTCTCTCTCTTGTTACAGGATGGGAATCAACAATATGACACAAAGAATCATTTTATTATATTTCTCTCTCTACATGTTACACTACATGTCACCACTTACGGTATAGTTTGATGTTGCCATCAGTCTCTCCGAGAGAATTCTATATAAAACACATACATATACACACCATGTTGAAATTGTTATACAATTTTGTTATTGTTGAACATAAAAATGAGGGAAAGGTGAGAAAAAGTGTGGGAGGAGAAAAATTCACAAACCTTGGATAAGCAGATATACGTGCCGAAATCTTGTGCTGCCACTTCTCGTATTGTCAATCGCATTGTGACTCTGAAAAGATTTTTTACAACAAAAAGATAAAAGAACCAACATTTTTTAAAATAAAAGCAATATTTTTTTACACAATAAAATATTATTATGAATAAAAGTCAAAATTAAATAAACTTTACATTTAATACATGAAAAAAAATTTTAAATATAAAACCAACCGGTATGCATTGTCCAAAAGAATTGCTTCAAATTTTTCTCCTTTTAAAACACACAACAAATTCCTCAAATCTATTTCTTTTGTCAATGTATCTGTACAGATACTACACATATAAACACAAATATATGGGGTAAATATTTTTTTGAATTAAATTACAAACATTTCATGTTCATCTCTCTTTCTTCATAATAATGTTATAATTTTTCTTGTGCCAATTTCTTTATTCTCTCCATCATGTGCCAAATGTTCAGGTCAACTTCTATTTTTTTGGGGCGGATATGAAAAAAAATGTGAGGACTGAAGAGGGTGAAGGGTAAAACGTAGAAAAAAAGAATATTTGAGGGATAAATTTATTTCTCTCTATTTTTCTGAGTACAAATATTGATGCATTTCCCTGCCAAAATAAATTCGACGCTAGAGATAGATCCATGTGAATTCTCTCTCTTTTTTATATAATATAATATTCCATAGAAAAGTATGAGCTCCGTCTCTCTCACACAGTATGAATTTTCTAGTTTACGACATAACACACACACACACTACCAAAATAAAAGGACGGCTAGAAGCTGAAGCTAGCCAAGTTAATAATACAATTCAAAAAAAGATACTCGGATTTTACTTGAGCTTCTTTTTATGAAAAATAAACAGTTTTTTTTTCTGCTGAGGACATGAAAAAAAAGAGGACGGACATTGAGAACTGAGAGACTTGATTCCCAAATTTCACATTCTCTCCCCCCTCTCTCCTTTTCATCCTATTCTTAGCCTAGTATTCCAATAACATTGAATGTTTATACCTATGTAAGAATTCTTTTTTTTTCAAATAGTTTTTCAAAAACTACGATGCAACATTTAGATTGATGTGAAGAGAGAGAGTCCAAAAATCGTGTAATCGTTTTCATTCTCATTTTAAAATATTCAAAAAAATAGACAAAATATCATTATCATAACTTTTTGGGGCCAATTGCCACAAAAAGAGAGTCAGAAATTTGAGATTATGGTCTCTCTCTATCTCTCTTGTACTTGTACTTAAATTGTACGCATCTTTTTTTGTCTTAAATTGGATAATCAATTCATACTCAAATAATAGGCATTTTTAGTATAACACAATCAAACTGTACATAATTATGGGAGAGAAAGATGGACAAATATATATTTCAAAGAAAAATGGAGGGCCATATCCTGAGTGAATATAATAGGGGAGAAAGGCGATGGTGAGTAAATAGCAGGGAGGAGTAAAAAAGAGGGGAAAGTTTTCTACCTTATATCATTTATATATCCTTGGTTTACTATTACGAGTAGACTCTCTCTCCTTGTAAATATTCAGAAATAGATATAAAAAAATGTTATGAGATACATATGTAGAAAAAAGTCTTTATATCTTTTTGCCTTTTTTTTATCAACGATTCTCTAGCTAAATGTCATCTAGTCTCACCTCGAGAGAGAGAGAGAGAAAATACAGAAATGACTCCTCTGACATTTGGCACATGAATGATTTTTAGAGGGAAGAGTTAACGTGAAAAAATAGAGAGGAAACATGTAAAGAGACGAAAATTTTAAAATTTTAACATGATTCTTTTTTTTAGAAAATAAATATTTTATTATACTTTATTAAAAATGTGGCCTACACCAATTGTGTAAATAATTTTTCATAAAAAAAATAATTTAAATATTAATAATACTAACCTGACACAATGATTTCACCCGTATCTCGTGCCCAATAATTGATTGACTTGGGATAAGCTTCTGAATTCTGAATTCAAATTAAAGAAAATATTTTATTATGTAATTAAATAGTTTAATTAGAATAATTTTATTATAAATAATTTTATCATTTAAAATTATCTTTTTAAATATTGTCTTACGCATTCTAAAACCACGTCCTGTCCCTCCAGGGCTCCTACAAGTTGATGAGTGATTGAGATCATTGGGGGGACTAAAATAAAATAAAAATTCTTCCATTAAAATCCAATACTAAATAATAATTATTTCAATCAATAAAAAAGAGGTGAGTCATTGCAGTTTTGGAGAGAGAAACAGAAAAAAAATTAAAATGTTTTAAATTGAAAAGAAAAATAGAGGAATAAAAAAAATGGATGGTGGTGAGAATAAATAAAGATTGGATTGGCATAATAATATGTTAATTGTTTGGATGACATGGGACATTTATAGTAGAAAAGAAATTGATAAAAAAAAATATATGAATGACTCAAAAAGGAGGGGGGAAATGACACGAAGAATTGGTACAAGGCAGCGACGCTGCCGCGAGTAATTTACAGTGTACTATCAGCGTTATTCTTCTGGAGACGGTGGGGGGTACCTGGAAAAAAGAAGGTAAAGTCAAAGATTGGTTTGAATCAACGAGACATGGCCCCTCAGTATAAAAATAGAAAAAAAACTACACCATACTTTTTTTTTCATGTCATTTATACTTAATTTGTACAATTGAAATAATAATCACAAATTGAATTGACAAAAATATATACAATTTTTTTTCATTAATCTTATTGTGTCTTGTTTTTTGCAAAATTTAATTCTTCCTCTTATTAATTTTAATTTAATTTGAACTCAGTAAAATTAAGAGATAAAAATAAACTCACAGAATTGCTGGCAATACAAAAGTATGCGCCTGTAAGAACAGAATAAATATGAGAAATAATTAAATATTAATTAATTGTAATTTAAATAACAAAGAAAAGACATTAATTTTGATTCATTACCCATGTGGAGACGATTCACTTTACTTATACTGAAAATTGCTCCTTCCACAGTGTCCACTAAAAATAATGGCAAAAAATTCATTTTTTATAGCTCAAAATTCTATATAAAAAAAATCACTGCCAAAAATCTTACCAGTTTGTTCACCATGTGTAATCTTAGTTTTGTCCTCTCGTCTCCCTATTAAAAAAAATTAGTTTAATTGTTGTAATGTGAATCAATGCAATAAAATGATTGTACAGATGTAAGGGACTCACAAACGATTGAGGGTTTAGGAAATCCTGTTGCAGCACATTGTAGTGTCACATTTGTATTTTCTCTCACAACCATGTCGGTACTTGTGGGATAGTCTAAAATATCTGGGGGGACTAAGTTCAATACAAATTCATCAATTAAAAATGTGCCGAAACAAAAAACACAAAAATTCAGTTTTTTTTCAAAAAAAACTGCTTACCTACAACTTGAAGGAACCCAACCTGACTCATCATGGGATCTGTATTAATCTGGCACATATAGAAGCCTAAAAAAATAAAGAGTAAAAGGCCATCAAGACATGAATCAATCAAGAACATTCTTCTCTTATCATTGGACTAACCCCTGTCCGTCTCCTTGACATTTCGGATGTGAAGGTTCCATGTTAAGGGGTCAGCATGAGACAACCCTATTCTATGACTTCTTGTGATAACGTGGGTATGGATTGTCAAGATTGTTTGTGTGTCAACTCGAACAAAGGCTAAAAATCATTTCACAGCCAATTTAAATTCATAGTTAAACCACCTTCATAAAAAAAATCATTATTTTATATTGCCAAACTCATTTCATCTTCTCTGATTTTACTCACCAACCTAAAAAAACAAAAAATGCAATAAATAATTAGAATTCAATTATAAATTTTATTTAAAAAACTAAAACAATTTACAACTAATCTATCAATAATAATTTGAACAATAAAAAAAATATGTCTTTTCGTCCTCCTTCATTTCTTTTATATGAGAATATAATGAGCATGTTATAAAAGCATGGTCATGCTAATTCACCTAAACTTTTTTTTCTTTTTCTTTCAAAATATCTGTTTCTATTTCTTCTTTTCACCATTTCCAAAAAATCTTTTTTTCCCCTTTTTTATATGATTCTTGAGAGAGAGAGAGAGAGAGAGAGAGAGGGATGCTGTCTCAATTTTATTATAATCTTTTGATATATTCTGGAGAGTCTCAAAGGAATCAAAAAATTTACATGCGGCTCTATCTTCTTGTTGAAAGTACAAAGAATTATGACTTTAAGAAAATCACTCTTCTCCATTCTTCTCCATACAGAGAGAGAAAGAGAGAGAGGCTTATAATAAACGTTTGCCGTTTTGTTACTTTCTCCCCCCTCCTCCTCCTTTCTCCCTGCCACTACTCGCCTTTCTTGATTTGGATGAGAAAGGAGTAACCATTGATGTACTCCATTTCTCTTTACGTCTCTAAGGAAGCCAATTACGAAGCAACTCCATCCATAAATCATTTTCTTGTGTGAATCTCTGAATAATTTAAATACTATTAACACAACTACCTTCCTCTCCCATACTCTCACCACTCCCCCCTCTTTACGCCTTGTTCGACAAGGAAAAGAAACAAAAAGTTTCTTTAGCTTTCTCCCCTCCTGCTTTCTCTCTCTGTCTCTCTCTCTCTCTCTTACCACACACCGCCTAATTTACTGTATCCCTTAATTTTAAACTTTTTATCTTGTTCTCAAACGAGCAAGTGTGTGTCTACTAGTTGGGCAATAATGACCAACCACCATGTAAATTAGACCCCCTATCATTCTCCTCTTTCTCAACTAATTATTACTCATAATTACGCCTCATCCCTCTCTCTCTCTACATAATAATACATGTACAGATTTAGGCACACTCTCCAGAGAAAAAAAGACTTGAAAATACATTTATTTGGATTTTTACAATTTTTTTTGTCAAATTAAAATAAAATCTCTTTTTCGTGCAATTCCATTTATTTGTAATGAATTCTTCTTGTCTAGAAATAATTTGAAATGTCACCTCAAGATTTTATAGGAGTAACTGAGAAATAAAAACGAGAATTACTAAAATCAGTTTGAAACATTCTCAATATCCTTTTAGTCCCATCCCATCAATCCCTCGTGAAAATTTGAAAATGTTGTTGTAGATAAAACAATAGATTTTGTGGCTTGTAATTTGTCCTGTTTTTGTAAAAAGGGATGAGTGTAAAAGAGACAAAATAAAATCCTCCAGATTGAGTTATTTATAACAAGGAATAACAAATTTTTGTACTTGTTCTATCTCTGTATCCCCACCACAATGTGCCATGATCCCCTCTTCTTTATTTCTCATTATGTAAAAGAGATAACCCACCTCTCTCTCTCTCTGACAAAGTTTATTTTCTATTCATCAATTGACTACCTACAGACACAACATTCTCATAATCTTGATTCATTTAATCCGATTTTCTTCCCTTTATCCCTCAAAATACATTTTGAGTACACTCTCCTCTCTCTCTAGGTATCTCAATCGGGACAGATTTGTGACAACAGATGGTCGGCATTTTGTCATACAAATCCCAGCTAAAATCTTTTTTCTTCCCCTCAATTCAATTTTAAATATTTGTGTCTTTATGTGACAAATATTTCTATTTATTTTGCTGTCATTTGATAATTTAAATTTAAATAGAATGTCAATATAATAAAAAATAAAATGACATATTTTTTTTATTGTACAGAAATTGACATAATTTTATTTTACCATAACTAATACAAAGAAAAATTAAATTTACTCAACAAAAAGTGAGAGAGAAAAAAGAAGATAACTTACTTTGTAAGAGTTAAGATTCTCAACTGAGCACGTGATGACAGCTTCTCGTCCCAGGGGTACTGTGACATTGACAACAGGGCCGACAAATCTTGGCATTTCTGAAAGAAAAAAGAAATAGAAGAAAAAAAATGAAACCGGACACGATCAACGTTACATTGTAGATTGACAAATGGATAGGAATACACATACACAACATGAACAAGAGAGAGAGTGTACAGGGCGGCCCGAAGAAAAACCCAAGTTGAAGAGAGAGAGAAAAACACACTCTGGGTATATTCTTCCGGGATGGAGTGCATTATAAGTCATTGTCTGATTACTCCAAGTGCCCGCCTCACCTAAATTTACCTTGACTAATAACCTCATATCTTGAATTTGATCTGACAGACAGGTCACAAATTGCCTAATCAATAGAAACTACACTCACCCCTTATGTCCTCTTATAAATCCCAAAGTAACGTACATACATACTGCCCTCCCTCCCTTTTTTTCTTGTTGTATAAAAAGCAAAAGAAAATCTCCTTTCAATGGCGTGATTCACTCTCATTCTATTTCCTTCATGCATTTCTACACTTGTTTCTACGCTGTACCAAA
The DNA here is from genome assembly GCA_034700945.1 of Arrhopalites spinosus. Taxonomy (NCBI): domain Eukaryota; kingdom Metazoa; phylum Arthropoda; class Collembola; order Symphypleona; family Arrhopalitidae; genus Arrhopalites; species Arrhopalites spinosus. Next base: position 28,989 of record JAQIVZ010000014.1, read on the forward strand.
ATGCAAGAAAAAAACTGTTTTTTTAGTAGTCTACATAAAATATACAGTACATATTTTTATATGAGTGGACAAAGACTATTATGAAAATTATTACTACTTTGTTTACGCATTTTTTTATTCTTTACTACTATTTACTACTACAAACGATACACAGAGTACTTACTTAGAGTCTCCTTTTTTTTTAAAAAAAGAATGAAAAATAATGTATAAACGTCTTTTTTATGGATCGTATAAATTCATATCATTTTTTTATACAAATGTTTTCATTCTATCTCACTCCAACAATCTACAATATAAAAAGTGATGCCATGGACGATACGAGTATGAGAGTCAAGAGAAGAAGAGAAAAAAACAAAAGAAATTTGTCAAGAGTCGAAATATTTTTTGACATAATTTTTCTTGTTTTTTTTTCTCTTGTTGTGTACAATTTTTTATATTTGCTTTTTTTGCCATGTCTTGTACACGAGATTGATTACAAAGTAATTTAAGAAATTGTAACCTCACCTATATCCCACGCATTATGTGTGTACACTGTACGCATAATAGAGATACTAAAGAACACCCAAGTTTCGAGGACAAGGGGAGGAGAAAGTGAGAAAGGGAAAGAATGAAAAAAGAGAGAATCGTTGGGTATATTTGGGAATTGAAAAAGACGAGGGCTAGGAAGATAATTAGTGTCATGCTCGTGTGGCGAACCAGAAAATTTGATTATAAATGTCATCTTCAGTCAAGACGTTCTTTTCTCTTCATCGCTCTCTCCCCCTCCTCTCACCCTGTCGACTGTACCGAGTGCCTCAGAAAGGATGGCACCCACACTGTCTCTGTCTCTCTGTGTGTGACAGTCCATGGCTGAGTGAGAGAGACACAAAAAGTCAACCTAGGCACCATTTCATCCTCACCCTCTCCCTCCCTCTCTCTCCGTTTCCACCTTGAGGATGGAGGATGAGCAAGAGGTGGAGAAAGTGCATGGGATGATGAGGAGAAAGTAGAGAGAGAGAGAGGAGGAAAAAAGGGGAAAGAATTGTATTTGACAAAACTCGGAGGTTGAGCACATAAATTATTCTGCTTCAACTGAAAGTTTTAACCAAATCTGCTAATCAACCAAAGTGCTTTCACTCTCTCACTTTTCACTCAGTCCGCCAATTAACATGCTCATTCTATTCAACTAAACTCTTATAAAATATCTTTTTTTTTCCTCATCATCTCCACTACACAACACCACAACATTACCCTTTCCCCGTCCCCCCTTTTACTTTTACACACTCAGCCATTCACTTTCTCCAAGTGTACAAACACAGACTCAAAATTCAAATTAATTTGAATCCCATTTTTTGGTGTCCTCCTTCCAAATCATTGAAATGTTCCTTTTTTGTGAGGAAATTAACAAGGATTTAAATATATTGGTTCTTAATGAACAAGAATAGAATAGCAAGTTTAAGCTGAGAGTAGTCTTTTTTTACTTGTTAAAATAGAGGGAAGGGGGAGGGGGAGTATGATACAGAGATTTAAATGGGCAATGCAATCCATGTTTGTGTACTTAGATTGAATGGAACACTATGCTTTTGGTTCTTGTGGAGATGCAGTCCGGATGGATGCGTGTTTTCCCCCCATGAAAAAGCTCAGCTTAAGCTGAGACTCTTTAGTGTCTGTCGGGTTTTAGGAGCGTTAAGAGAGAGAGAGAGAGAGAGAGAGAGAGAGAGAGAGAAAGGGGGTATGTAAATGCTTCCTTGAAAAACCATAATACTTTCTCTGTGTGTGGAACACTGGCGGCATGTCATGAGAGTAAGTCATCATTTTCTACTAAAGAGAAAGAGAGAGAATATTCAGGTAAGTATGCAAGAATGTTTAGGATGTCATGCCAGTCTATGCCAAGCCATTTGAACAGTATAGTACAGACAAAGAAAGAGAGAGAGAGAATTAATCTGGGAAATTGAAGCATGACACGAAATCAAGACAAAGAAAGTCACGGACTCCCTTCCCATAAATTCTAGATTCCTTTCCCTCAAATTCCTCCTTGTTTTTTTTTCAAACTCGTTTTTGTCTACTTGTGTAAGTTAGTAACATGGCAGATACTTTCCTGTACTTTAGTCCAGACAATGGGTCTCTTACTTTGTTGGGGTTTTTTTTTGTACAAATCTTTTTTTTACGTATCTTGTTTCTGTATCAAATTATCAACTTGTATGTCTCTTGTGTTATCTGTACTGTACATGTACAACAGAATTTTTCAAATGGTCAATGACAATCTTGTTACTTTTTACTTAATGTAGGCTTAATTTTCTTAAGTAGATTATTACAAATAAAATTATTTTTTTGAATATTCTTAAAGCTTAAGTTTAAAGTCTGCCATTTTCAAAAAAAACCGACAACTTTAGTTTAGTTTTTTTATTTACTTTCTCTTATGTACACACATGAGATAATAAAAAAATGACAAAAAAATGTGAGTCAGTCAGTCACAAGAATGAGAAAAGATTTGCCAACATTTTTTTCCCTTGCTTTCTCTCTTTAGTTTTGTCTATTTTAACTTTCAAGACTGACGACTGAGTCTTGTCAAAAAATGTGTTTCCGGATTGTTCTTTCTCGGACATTTTTTTTTCTGTTTGATTGTCATCAACAATCAAAATAAAATTTGTGTGTATGCTACCACATGCCAATAGCCCATTCTCTGCCACAACTTATTCTTCTGCCCCTCTCTCTTTGGCTTTCTCTCTCTCTCTCTCTCTCTCTCTCGAGGGAGAAAGCGCGACTGCTTTGTCAATCAAAGTTTTTTCCCATGGTTTGTTTTCACTCAAAGTCATAGCCTCCCCTCCTTTTTTCTAGAATAGTTTTAAAAAAAATATTATCCTGACTGTGATCAGATAGGAGGGGACATGTGTTGTTTGGATTTGATATGGAGGGCATGGGTTAGAGAAAAGAATTGGTTGTAAATATGTGATTTTCTTTGGGAATAAATGATGAAAGGTAATGTTTTGTGTTCAGGGAGTCAATGTGCAAAAGAAGAAAAGTTAACAAGTTTATCGGTCATAAAGGTTCCTGCCTTGTTGGCCCCCCCCTCAACCCTCTCTCTCTCTCTCATGTGAGTATGGGGAGGAACGTGAGATAAAGTCTTGTGAGCTAAAATGGGAAATCGGTAAAAAGCGTCAGTTTGCACAGGAAGAATGGCTCGTCTTTATGAGCCTTGGTCATGCTGGATTTGTTCCTTATCTCAAAATCTCTTCTCTACTTTCACTCTATCGTACTTTTTTTTTACTTGTAATTTCACCCTTTTCCTTTTGACTAAACCCCCCTCTGCTACTCCTCCTCAAGTCCATTCACAATCATTAGGTCTATTCCATTGAACCAATAATTAAGTCGACATATTTTATATACACAATTTCCATATGCAAATCCACCCCTGTCTACACTCATCCTTATAGTCAATGACCAAGGGAAATTTAACTAAATGTCGTCAGATGTTTTTTTTTAAAAAAAGAATTAGACATGGGGGTACATACTAAACAAAAAAGTTATTTTCAAAAGTCTCTCCTTTTTCCATGAAAAGTTAAACCTATCATTTAGCAATACTTTCTCTCTCTCTCACTTTCCCCGAAATTGTCACAGGCTTAGTTTTTTTCTCCTCCTGTTTCTCCAATTTTATTTTTATTTAGACAAAATAAAACTCCTCCTTTCTCCCTTCTTCTTACTTGTTTTTTTTCATTGAAGAGAAAGAAGCAAAATCTTGTTCATGAAATTCTACAGCATTTAAATTGCAATATAAAATGTAGAAGAGAGAGAGGGAATTTTGCCCAAGGAAATAAGGAAAATAAATGTTGTTGTTTCACCGGCTTCTCCATTCCCAGACTATAAGGGCATGAGGTCCAAATAGAAGACAAGCATGCATGAATGATATTTGAAAGAAAGTAAGAGAAAGAAAGTCGACAAGAAATTTGTTTTCTCTCTCCCTCTCTCTCTTGCTATAATATATACATATTATAATATTCTTGTCTTGTTACAATCCAACTTTTCTTCCCTTTTCTTTCACAATCAATATTACCTATATATTTTCTCTCTCTCTCTCTCATGGAATATTTCTCTGAACCAAGGCACTAGCTACAGGATGGCCCTTCTCTCTTAGAAAAGTCATGCATAGTCATCTCTCTCTCTCTCTCTCTATCCTTTCAAGCGTCTCGCCAAACACACAAATTGGAAATCGAATGCACTTTCAAATTGAATATCTCCATTGCGAATATCAAACCACGATGCGATGCCATGTTCAATGTGCTACTCCATGTGATTTCTCTCTCTCTGTGTTATGTGCTGCACGGATCAAAATACATTTTGACTTCACATCGAGCAGAAGAAACAAGTAACCCTGACTTCCTTTTTCCTCCCCTTCTTCTCCTACCCCCTTCCTCATCTCTCTCTCTCTCTCTTTATGTACAAACTATAGCCTCATCCTATGAAATATTAGCCTCAAATACTGACTACACTTTGTTTTCAACATTGCAACATCAATAATTTTGGCACATGACAACTTTCTCCACTTTTTCAACAACAGAAAAACTCTCCCTCTCTATTTTCTACTCATAAATATAATTTTTTTAAAAGATAATCTGCGTCTTGTTTTGGCAGTTAAAGTAAAAAGAAATAACAACCTCAAATATTCATCACTTTCTCTCTCTCTCTCTCTCTCTCTCTCTACAGAGCAGAGACAGAAGTTGGAATTTGGGTTGTAAGAAAATGAAGGGGGAAGGGGGAAAAGAACAAGTTTTTAGTGTGGATTTGTTGAAAGAAAATTATGGTTCATAAAATAAGCAAAGTGACCTCCAGGTCATGAATGAAATAAAGATAAAAGAAAGAGAGAGAGAGTAAATGGGTAGTTTGAATGGTACAAAAATGGTTGAGCTATATTTGGAGCATTTAGCGCTTGTTTGTAAATGAAAATATTTTTAGTTTAAGAGAAATAACAATGGAGAGAGAGAGAGGAGAGGGAGGGGGGAAGAAAGGATTTGATGGAGGAGGAGGAGGGAGAGAGAGAGAGTATATAATATGTAAAATTAATGGAATCTTTTGAAACAGGGTGAAATAAATATGTTTACACAAGGCAAGGTACATTGGTATTGGTACGGGTAGGGTTTAGAATGGTAGGCAAGGTATACAAAAATACAAAAGAAATATTTCCCCAAACACACACACACACACATAGAGACGGTGCAGTTTGGTTGTCACAAGTGAGTGAGTTATTTAGGAAAGACATGCAATCAACAATTCAAGCCTTACACGCTTCACCTGAAATCAACCCGTCTAACACATTCCCATCTTTATCCTGTCCTCACTCACTACCACCAAACACCATTCCTACCCTTTTTCATACCCAACATTCCATCCCTACCATTGTCTCTCTCTCTGTCTATTTTCTTACAATAAAAACAACAAGAAAATCATTTAACTTTTGAGACAATTAAATACATGAAATCTTTATGTTAAAATAATTAGGTTGACTCATCCCAATTATTTCATTGTGTTACTCGTAAAGTATACAAATTTTAATGGTTAATAAATTTTCTTGAAAGAAGAGGTGAGCTAAAGGTTCAAATTTATAGTAATGAGAATAATTTGTATTACAAAAATTAATTGTATGATAGAGTTAGAGTACACACCTGAGGGTTGTGGTTAAATATCATGACTAAATTATGATAGTTTATTTTGAACTAATTCATTATTGTTATTACTCGATATTACCTGTCTTGGGATTCTCTTATATTTTATGACTGTGTAAATAACATTTTATGGAGAAAGTCCATCAAATCTTTGTTTTCTTACTCACATTATTCTCCCTTGCCTATTTATTCTACGACAATTTATTTCTTTGAACAGGATACTAAAAAGGATTTGTCTAATATTTATCCTTCTTCATTATTTAAAATTTTTCATGCTCTATTTACTCCTACTACTATCATTTTCCATTGTACTTTCTCTTCAAAAAAAAAGAATTATTTTGCAAAGCAACAGTCCCCTCTTTTAAAGGCTTCAGTTATTTTTTTATCAAAATTTTTTGAACTGTAGTTTTGTATGCGTGTTCACAATGATTGTTTCATCATTTTTTGATTGACATTTAATCAGTGATTGGCGGCAAAAAAATAATTTATAGAAAATTTTTGTTTGAGTCTCCCATGTAAAATTTAAATGTAGAAAATTTGCATTTGCATTAAAATAGTAAAAATAAGATTTTATTGAATCAATCGACTTTAAAAATGTAAAATCATAAACTTGCTTTTAATATGTCAACTAGAGGTCAAGTCATGGTCTTTGGACTTTTAGTGTATTCCTTGTTTACCAAAATGTTGTCTAAGAATTATTTGAGACAACACCCTCCACCCCCACCCTCTGCCCCTTCCAGTCTATTTACCGACACGAGGATAAATTTGTATTTATCAAGATTTCTCCATTTTTTTACTTTAATGTCATGAATATTTTCATGTATACTCGTATCTATAAGGGGAATACAGAATAGTTGCAAGACTTTTTCATGTAAAACGACGAATTACGCAACTTTCCTTTTAAATGTCATTTTTGGACATAAATCGCTAAATTCTCTCTCCCTCTCTCTCTCTGTGCATTTACATGGACAAGGACTAGGGATGGGGATGAAAAAAGTTGCAAAGTTTATCTGTGCCGTGTGTGTCTGCATAGGGAATTTTAGTCGAAAAGTTCATCCAGCCCATTTCTTGTTTTTAGTTTGTAGTTGTGTGTGTGTATAGTTAGGCATTTACGACATTTACTGGCAGACAGAAAGTAAGTGTCAAGCTCTATGATTTATTTAACTATGAAAAAAGTCTATTGGGACTCCAACTTTTTTTTATACTCAATTTCTTTCCCATATTCTTCAACAATCTTTCTAGATTTATCATTCATCCTCTCCACCTTCCTCCATATTGTACAATTTTAATACAATCATTTATTTTTTTCTTCAAAATTTTAATGACAATTTTTCCCAGATTATACTTATTTGGTTAAAATAAAAAAACCATTTAATTTTTCTATTGTTGTTGCAAGTACATAATAAATAACTTGTCTATGGTTTTGGTTTACGGTCTAAAGATTTAGAATAAAGGAATGACAAAACAGTTTTGGGTTTCCATTTTTTTATTCCTTTTTCAAAAAAGAAAACCAAGAGAAAGGAGTGAAAGGAGAATGAGATGAAGAGTAAATTTAATTAAATGACAAGATGACTCTGTACATAGCCCCATCGATTTGGTCCTCATGCTGAGAGAGAGAGAGAGGGATGAGGGAAAGAGGGGGAGGGCTTGAGTGACTAAAATGATAAAGAGAGAGTCCTTTTTGTACCTTTGACTAGAGACGTTCTCTACCTATGCCCTTGTTTAATTTGATTCACTGAGAGTAAATTGAATTATGTGTCAATTAACTAGAATATTCTTGTGTCGACGTCACCCCGTCAATTTAACCCAATTTCTTTGACTTGATGTACAGTTTTACATGGACCATCCCCGTCTCTCTCTCTCTCTCTCTCTCTCTCTCTCTCTCTACTTTTTGGGCTTGTAGTGTCACTCGTAGATGTTTCATTCTCTCAAAGTCTTTGGTCCACTTATGACCTTTTTCTTAATTCCACAAAATTTTCATTCTACTCTCCCTTCCTTCTCTCTCTCTCTGTTTAACCTCAAACTCTCTCTCCTTGTAATTTGCCACTTCCTTCCTTCATCTTGGAGAAAGTAAACTCTCTCTCTCTCTGCTGTACATGTTAAATGTCTTTTATTTATGTGGCTGTGTGTGTGTACTTTAATTTCATTAAAAGGGAAAAGTTTGAAAATAGAAAAAAATCATTCAAAAAAAGAAACTCAAAAATAGTAGAAAAAATATCTGTATGAGGACAGACGAAGAAAATTTAAAAAATTTCTTTGTGAATGGATAGTAGCTAGACATGTAACAATGTATGAATTATGATGATGAATGATTGGATACATATTTCTAGACTAAGAAAAGAAAATTTTCTCTTTCTCTTGGACTACCAGTCAAGTTTTTAAACATTGTAAGAGAAATTTTTTTTTAGGTTAGCATATGAATGGTAAAAGTACAAGGAAGGGGGGTTTGTGTTGAGCGATGAATTAAGTTGGACTCTAACACTGTCTAAACTGTACACTCTTTTGAAGAAAAGTGTGAGTGTGAGTTGGAGAGAGAAACTTGAAGCCCGAGTTTTCCCTCTTGAAAAAAAGAAAAAAAGAGAGAGAGAGAAGGACGCTAAAGGTTTTTCTATCAAGTCTGACTCTTGGCATGCGGCATGTAAACGTGATGGATGGTAAATATTTGCTTCCTTATCTCCCATCCTTATCTCTTCATGGGATAAACCGGTATTTGCGCACACCCAGTACAAGAATACACACACAAAAAAAACTCACCATGAACTAGAAAGTGAGAGAGAGACTGAGGACTTGGAGGGATAGGGAGTGGTAAGGAGACAATTATCAAAAAACTTTGCTTGAAGCAACTCTCATCCAGTTTACACTTTTTTTTGTCTCGCTTTCTCTCCACTTTCTCTATTTGACTCTCATCAAATAAGGATATAGTGAGAGGAGAGGGTGGTGGAAGAAAACAAAATAAATTGTTATTTCTTATTGTTTCCTCTCTCTATTATCTATCATTCTATTTGTGTATCCAGATTCCCCTCCATCCTCTCTATCTCAATGTTATTCTAATCATTTCTATTTTATTCTCCAAAAAAAATATACAAGAGTCATCCTTTTGACAAAAATGAACATGTTTTTTTTCAAATATTTGTATACGTAAAAAACTATAAAAAACCGTGCACGGTTTTTTATGCATATGCCATGGCATATGCACTGACACTGTCACTGTCCTCCATTTTTGTCAAGTTGTTTTTGTTCCACTCATAAAATACAAAAAATATAAAGTATATGAAATAAACTGTAGTTTTAATGGGTTTGTAGTTAAAATATAAAAATAACTCCGGGTCATGCCCTTCTCGTACGTACGTACCTACGTATATATTTGGCAAGAGAAAAAAAATGGAAACATAAATTTAGTATTTGTTTTGCAATTTTTCTTGTTGTTCATCACCAGCGAGAGTATTTATTGATTAATTTGAAAATGGTGTGACTAAGACTACAAACATAAATACTGACAAGAGAGAAAAAAAGACACTCTCCATCTTTTTTTCTCTGTCAAAGTAAAGTCAACATGCGGGAGAAATGGTTTCATGCTTCGTTATTTCTTAGCCCCAAGCAACTCCCACGTTTTTCCAGAGAGAGAGAGAGAATTAATATCAGGGGTTTTGATAAAGAAAGGATTTTATGTCTAAAAGATACAAAAAAGGTGCTGGGAGTTATTATAGATACTCGATCAGTACACACACACACACTGAGAAGGGGAGAGGAAGGAAGAAGGAAATTGATGGGGAAGAGACAAGGATCAAAATAATAACCCCACCCCCTCTGTACCCCTTCCTAACTGTTGCCAATGTTTTTAGAAAGACCCAGAGAGTCACAGTTCCCTTCCTTGGATGGTGGGTGTAAGAAATTTAGAGAGAGAAATTGAGAATGGAGCAGTTGAGTTCATGTAAGGCTTGTTAAGTTTATTTTATAGGCGGATTGGAGGCTAGTGGAGCTCATTTACAAAACTTCCTAATCCTCTAATATGCTCCCCAATTTACACTCATTTTCTCCCTACAAATTCACCAACTCTCCCCCCCTCTCTCTCTCTCTTCATTGACTCTTGCAACTCTTTTGGCCATTCCCATGTGCTGTGTGTGGGGCCATACGCTTGGGTATGTGTATCTCTGTGCATGCCTTGGCTCTTTTGGAGAAAAACTTTGTTTATCTCGTTGGCAAAATTACTTTGCCGCCGGCTTAAAACCCGATTTGTTTCTTCCAGCCACACACACACACACGGATTAACTCACCCCATCAACTAATTCCTAGCGCCATAGCCATGGCCACAGAATATCATACACTCTCTCCCTCTTCTTAATAATGTTTCCAGCCAAGGAACCATGTCACATTAATAAATACATTCATTAACAAAAACCTACCCCATCTCACCTCCTCTCTCTCTCTCATTTTCTATATCTATTCAGATTAACTCGTTCTTATAGCCTTGCCAGCATTTCTTAACATTGTACATTACTCAGACTTTACCTCTCCCTCCCCCCACTCCCCACTTTGCCCCTCTTTTTCTTACTAGTCATTAGGATTTTAACTGTAAAGTCTAAGACTTTGTTCATATAATATTACATGTATAGTTAAGCTCATGGAGACTCATTTGATTCCATGTCTAACTTGGAGAAAAAAAAGCTCAAATTACATTTACCCCATTACCTCTTTTACATTAAGTATTACCTAACCCCTCCTCCCTCTTCCCCCCTCCCCACTCTTTTTCTCTCATTAGTATTTTTGGAAAGGAAATAAAGGGGAAAAATAAGGCAATTGTTTAATTGAAAAACTATCCCCTGTCAAAGATTTTGTATTTATTCATCCCTTTGTTTTTTCCTCTCCTACCTTCTCTTCACTTGGATATTAGACATGGTCTCATCCTCGTTGGGAATTTGAGACGGTGAAAGTTGTAAAGATTTGTAGAGAAAAAAGATGATTGAGTTTTCTTGATCTTTTTCCTCCTCTCTTTGACTGTTCTATTCATCTCATGTACAGTTTTATGGTGTAACAGCAGGACAAATAGGGATGACAAATTTTACAAGGACGGATATACGAGTCAAAAGAGAAACTAATGAAAAGTTTTTGTCTGTGGAGAAAGGAGAGAGAGAGTGTGTGCGTAAGAAAGTATTTAAATCTCTCTGTCAAGAGTCATCGTCTCAATTTGAGTAATTAGATGAGAGCCACATGTAGAGCACAGATGAGGATGCACAGGTGTGAGGCCTCTCAACTTTCTCTCTCACATCTTTTTCATGACTTTGAAGCAACTCAATCTCTCTCCCTCTTTCTTTTTGGTATATGACAATACTTTCCAATGACGAGTCTAACGACTTTGAAATATTATAAGAATCTTTATCTAATTAAAATTTACTTTTATCCTCTTTTTCTATGTACAACAAACCTTTGTATCACCATCACATATTGGTATGTACATTGGCTCAAAACTCGTCAAAATGCATAAATTATTTTAGAACCAGAATTCTTTTTTAAAATTTAATACGGGTTATATAAATTTAAGTTATGACAAAAATTATATTTAAAATGTTAAAAAACGCAACAAAAAATGTGGTCATATTTTTCATGAGAGAATAAAATTGGGACAAAAAAATTTGAGGATGGTACATGGAGGGTTTAAAATGTGATGCTGTTTGAAGCTGCTCAAGTTGGTTGAGTGAGTGAAAGATAGAAAATGTAGAATGTACAGTTTTCCTTTCTCTAAATGGAATTTAATTATTTTTGGAGTGTACGTGTGTGGAGAGTGTGAACTGAGGCAAAAAATCGGTGCTTTTGTGTACATAGTTCAACTATCTACAAGAAAAAGAGAGAGAGAGAGGGTGTGAATGTTGTGTATTGAAGGAAAAGTGAAATTTATACATGTCTATCTTGTATGCATTTTATCTTATGTATTTACCAAAAAGTCTCGCTCTCTCTCTTCACACTTGAGAACTAAACTTAGCTTTGAACTCATTCAAGTGTGAACAAAAGGAAGCATGTTTCTATTTTCATGTATTATACTACCCCTCCTCAATACTTAACAGAGGTACCTACATGTAACAGTATTTTATATAAGATAAACTAACCAACTTGTTATATTATTTTGAAACTATCCTCACTTTTACTCTCTCTCTCTCAACTTGGTCGAGACAAAGAAAGATAGAGAAAGAGGAAAAACTTTTCAAACTTTTCACCAAAGAAACAGATGCTCTTTTGAGTCAAAAATAGAGAGAGAGAGAGAGAGAGAGAGAGAAAGAGAAAAGAAAAGATTTGTGCGTACGATTTTAGGATTAAATTTTATTTAAAATTTGTGGAGATTGTACTCCATAAAAAAGAGGGGGGAGGAGGGATATTTATACGTTGCTCTTTATCATTTGATCAACACACTCACCTCTCTTGTCACTCACCATCAACTCAACACGAGTCTCCACAAGTAGAGAGAGAGAGAGAGAAAGTAGGACCTCCCACATACTTGTACAGTTTGAAAATAGAATTGAAACTTGTTGTTAATTTTAATTCATTTTCTTGATTTATCCCAAATGAGTAATGAGAAGTAATTAGTCTACGTAACATGCAGACAGTCCCATGGAGTCACACACAGACGGGTAACATTTGTCTGCCACTCTTTATTTATTTATCTCCATCCCCCCTCCCTCATACACACTCAAACTCATATGAGAGAGAGAGAGACTCAAGCCTCAAGGCTAAATATTTCCCCCTAAATCTGATCACAAGATTCCTTTTTTTATATGCAACTCAATTTTCTCTTCAACTACACACGCACAACTTGCTTTTCTCTTCTTTCTTCTCTCTCAAAAGGCAGAGTCGCCATGTATAGAAAATTCATACACAAAAAAATATTTCCAACTGCCAAATGGCCACAAGCGTCCCATTTACTTATGACTTGTAATTTCACGCATCTCTCTCTCTCTCTCTCTCATTGATTTGATCCCATGGCCCCAGTTTTTGTATAGAGTTGAATAAAAATAATAATAAAATTGGGATTGATTTAATTTAACTGGGTGATTTAATTTCCATTCAATAATTGACAAGTCAGTACAGTACACACAACAGAGTGGACCAGTACACAAAAGTTAACCCACATTTTGTATTTTATAGGGATAATTTTTAAATGATAATTTAATTATCAAAGTCAAGAAGTTTCATTTCAACTCATGGAATTTTTTATTTGCTCGTATTTTCAATTTTATACTTTTTCTTCATCCTTGAAAAAAGAAAACTATCTCTTCATGTAACAAATATATTCAATTGTACAACATACATTTTCTACCAAAGGGAGGAAAAAAGAGAGAGAGAGGGGAGATATGTTTCTATAGAGAGATTAAATTTATTGTGAAAGCTTTCCTGATCATTGGAACAAATTCTCTGGGCTTTTTTGCCTTGAGAGAGAGAGAGAGGACTGTCAGTAGAATTGATTGTGGGGAATGAGAGAATATTCCATGTTCAACAAGAACCTTCGTAAAGGGGAAAAAAGGGAGGAGAAGGCCAAAAGAGCAGGAGGAGGAGGAGGAGAAGGGGATGCAAGACGGACAATGCAGATTGATATAGATTTTCTGAATTTTTTCCTCTAATGTTTGTGGCCACAGAAAGAACAAGACAGAGAGAGAGAGAGAGAAGACAGGGGCAAAGTTTTTGGGGAGTCAGTATAAGTATTGTGACAGAAAAGAAAGTCATTGGAGAACATGGAAAATGGAGAGAGAGAGGAAGAGAACAAGAAAAGAGAGTCAGGGACATGCACTGCCTAAATGGATGAGGGTAGTCAGTCTGAAGGGAAATAGAATATATCCTAATTTCATTGTTTGATTCCGGGGGGAATGTACAGGAGGGGATCTCCACAAAAACCACGGGTCACTCAGCCTTCTGTGTCATGACCAAAAATATACATATTTATATATAACATGTATGACACAGTCTCAAAATATACTTCACCGGGGATGAATCTTATCCATTACAAAAAAAATTGTACAATCGTCTCACCCTTCCTTCTTCCTTATCCTCCTCCTCCTCTTTCCATATTTCCTAGAACTGTCTCTTTTTCCAAATCTTCCCAACTTGGTCTCCACTCAAAAAAACTTAAACTTGGCACTTTAGTTTGTGTTTCCTTTTCCCCAGAATTGAATGCAAGACAAATCTACATTTTCATACCTCTCTCTCTCTTCTTTTTACATGAGATGATGTTGGCTTATTTTTAAATATAGATTGATGTGACCCTAGTGATTTGAGGGTGATAAGTCATTCCAAGAAATATTATCATTGACACTCTCCTTTCTTTCTCTCCTTTCTCTCACTGTCCTGACAAAAACAAAAAGCCAAATTTCTCTCTCGTCACTTTTCTCCCCCCTTAAAAAGAGAGAGAGGGATGAAACTTGTAGGAAGTATTCCCAGTGGATCTCATTTTCAACTTTCCTTCCATTTTTATTATTATTTTTTTCTCCTTTCTCCTTCTCATTATCCACCCCCCTTCTGTGTACTTTCCCTGCTTTCTATTCATTTGATATTTTTAGCATAAAGTTTTATTCATATCTAAAATAAATATATTGACTCCAGACTCCGTCTCCATTTAAACAAATTCTACGCCTCAAATTTTTTTTAATAGGACCGAGGTGAAGCGTGCTAACTATAAAAAAGTACAATTTAATGTTTGAATAGTCAACAGAAATAAGGGGGATAATAGAAAGGTCATGTCAAGAGTTGAATAATAAGGAGGACTTTTTTTTCTGCTTCAAATCCCTCTCAACTATGGACCCTATGGTTAAAGTTAGTCGAGAGAGAGAGAAAAAAAGTTTTGTTGAGTGCATTTAGTTTAGGGGTAGATAGAGGGGGAGGGGTATATTGAGGTAGTTGGAGTTTGATGATGGTGTCAGCTGAGACTCTGTATATATATTTATACGGGTAGGAGGGAAGAGGAGGGGAATTCATGTGAATGTGGTTAGAGAGTGTGAGAGATGAACAAAGCACAAATTGGCATATCTCTAAGTCCCCGAAAATGCCTGGTGAGAGTGACGAGGACGGGAGAAAATCACGTCGTCTAACCTAAGTTTCCAAAGAGTAACCACCGTTACTACTTTTATGGGGACCAGAAAAACCAAGAGAGAGTCCTATGTGCTACTGATCTGATCGTTAGTCTGATCTGTCCATGGTTTTCTCTATATCCTTTCACTTCTCTCACCAAAAAAAAGAAAAAGAGTGGAAGGATTTTCAAGAGTTATTCCGGGACTGGGTTGGTTCATAATGAAAGTTGACTATGAGAAAATCCGGGGATTGGAGAAGCCTCCCCCAGAAAAAAAGGTGGCCTATAGAACAGACACAAACAGAGTGTCTTCAGGGAGAGAGGAGAAAAAAAGAGAGGAATGACCAAATCTCAGGGGATGTGTGCCATGGCCTTTCTCTCTATGACTCTCTGTCTATATATCTGAAACTATGTGAGGACAAGAAGGTAAAAGAGAGAGAGAGAGAGAGAGAAAGAAATAGCCCTCCAACACAGATTGCCTATTTCTCTTTCGATCTGCCACCCTCTTCCTTCCTTCCTTCCGCTCCCACTCACACTCTCCGTCACTCAACCAGAAAACCATCACAATCTTCCGCATTCTCAACTCTCTTTCACACACACACACTCCTCTCTCCCCCCTTTTGGTTTACCCAAAACCTTATTTCTGACACCATCACTTCCCGACCAAATCATCATGAGCACCAACCATCATTTCATTCTCAATCTTTTCCCCTACTTTTTTTCCTCCATTTCTTTCTCTTACATACATACACTACCTAAATGACTGTACTCTCTCTCTCTATCTATATACTCTCCCTTTCTCTTTTTGTCATAACGTAATTAACCTAATTCCCCTCTCCTCATCCTCCCTTTCCTATTTTTTCTCTTCAATAATCAAACAAAGACTTTCTCTCTCTCTCTCTCGACAAGAAAAACAATGTTGAATGTACAATATTTTTTGAAGGGAAAAAAAGAGAAAGAGAGAGAGAGAGAATGTAAAGTGAAAGTCTATGGTTTTTAAAGACGTACGTGAATTTTGTGTTGTTTCCTGCAGTTCCTGCAGTCACTTGATAATAGATGTTCCTTCCTTTCTCTTATTCTTCTCTCTCAATCTGCCAGCTCAACGTTTTCCCCTTTAAAAAAATATATACTCTCGTCGTCTCGTCTACTAGCTACAGGCTACAAAAGAAGAAGACGATACAGAGTAACGTTCTTCTATTCCTTCTCTTTTTAGTTGGAATTGGGGAGAGAGAGGGGGGGGGCTCCTCACCTCACCCCATCATGTAAAGAAGGGCTGTGTGTAGAGAGAGAGAGAGAGTCACATAAGGAGTGTAGGAACAATGTATGGGGAGTGAATAAAATAAAGTAAATCTGATTGATCGGTCCAGGGTCTGAATATCGATTACAAGAGTAACAAAACAGCCGAAAATAGTGAGAGAGAGAGGCAAGGAGGAAGAGGGAATGAAAGAGAAGAAAAACAGGGAAAAATGTCGTTTGCATGTCTTTCCTATTATTGCTTAAGTCATTCTCTTCTCGTTTTTTTTGGAGGCTCGCAAAGCCCAAATACCAAACGACCCGTCCGTCGTCTCTCTCTCTCTGTAGCAAACCAATAGAATTTTTTTTTATAGTCAAACTCCCCGTGTGTAGCGTACATACAAAGTGCGTACATTTTAAGAGGAAAAGCAGGTGAAGCTTATATTATATGAGGAATTTATGTATGCCCCATATATTTAGAGGAGTCACCCGAGTCACTTTGGCAGTGGGATAAATTGCATGCTCACACAAATGTTCATCTTACGTGTTGTTCACAACTCATTCCTTTTATGAAATCATTACACCAATCCATTCCTTCAACCCCTCTCAAAATACACACACACACACAATAAGCATATGAGCCAGACTTTTTCTCTCTCCTCCTAGGCCCCTCTCTAATAATTTGTATGGCTCCAAAAAGTAAATATCACATCAACTACAATTTTCTATGAGAGAGGGGGAAAAAAACAACAAAACTTTTCTCTCTCTTTTTTAGTCTATGCGGGTTCTAGTGAAGCTCAAAAATTTTGTTCTTAAACTCAAAATTTTATCATGAATTTTACTTCATTTCTAGACACTCTGCCGCCTATTCCCTCCACTCCATACCCTCCCTCAATCTCAAATGACATGCCAACTTTTTTTTGAATCCCCTACCTCAAACGATTTTATATCATCCCCCCCCCCCCTCCCATAAAATAAATCAGAATAACAGGCCGATCTTACTTAAAATTTTATTGTAGTTTTGTATAATCTCTACAGTCTCTTGTACGTGTGTTGTAATTAGACAAGTTTTTTGTTTGGATTGTTTTTTTAATATATTTTTTGTCTCTCATTTTATCCAACAAAAAAAAATTTTAAGTCATATTTTGTCTTGCTGGGCTAATGAAAAGAGAAAAAATTGTATTTAGTTTTTTTGAGTAATTTTTATAACAATGGAAAAGAAATCATGAACAAGAAGCTCAACTCACTGAATTTTATCTGATTTATCTGTATTTTTATTAAATTGCCTTTACCGCCATTTTTAAAAAATATGTACATTTGACTGAAAACTGTACAGTACCACTACAGTAACCACTCATTTTATTCTCGTCAAAAAAAACTTTTTGGTTGTCTACACGTCAAAAACTCACTACAAAAAAAAAGTTTTAGTTTTTAGAAACTGCCCATTTAATAAATAAAAAACAGGGCTTGGACCCTCAACTCTCATTGAAGCATTGAATCTTTTTTTACTTTTTATTTTAGTAGAGAAAAAAAACACAATTCATTTAAAAAAATATTATTTTTCATGATATTTTTATATGATGGAAAAAGTAAGATGTAGAGACTACATTTATTTTTATTGCTGAGGTCGTCATTCATTCCCTAATCATTTTATAGACTATAGGAGTGATGATACAATGATTTTATTTTACCATAAAAAAAATCCAAACAAAAAAAGGGAAAACCTCCACCTTTCTACACATTACATAAAATACTACCGTGTGTAATATAAATACAAACAACAAAAAAAAATTTGAGTTTTATGACTAATTGTTTAGAATGCATAATCATTCGTTTAAACCCAAGGAGAAAAAAAAAGGTAGAAAAGAGTAGAATGCCCATTTGGGGAAAGAGAGAACAGGATGCAGGATGTCATGATGATGAAAAATTGAGATTAAGACCCATTGTACAAGATCTCCTAAACGATTAAATGGCAGTCCACCGCTTTTCATCAGAATTAAACGACGATTAACAGAGTCCCCAACTATGCTCAACACTCTTTATATATACCCCCAGAGTGAAAAAAAACATTCTCTCTCTCTCTCTACAAAACGGGGACGATACGCTCCACACACACAAGAAAGTCGAGTCGAAGGAATGACATGCTAACGAGGCACATAAATTCCTTTGTGTGTTGAAAACAACTGTACAAAAAAAGAGAGAAATTCAAATTTTAATGGCACAGCCCACTTTCTCTTTTGTATAGCAACACATGGGGTGTACATACCAAAAAGAAAAAAAAACAAGCTTTCTCTCTCTCTCTCTTTGACGGTCAATTTTAAAGGGAGACGGGAGTGATTTGAGAAAATAGAAAATGAGACGAGAGGAGGAGGAGGGAGGTATGAGCCTAAGGGTGGTAATTTCCTTGTACTGTCGTGTCATGCCAAACACATGTAAAAGTTGAGATTGGCTCCAATGTAGAGATTTTGATACAGTCTGTTTTGTCAGGTGATGAGGTCTAGGATAGTTTGTTCATCCATTTCATTTCATACCAACTTAAATTTATCCATTCTGTATTGTACCATCTACATAAAAGGGAGGGTGGGAGTAAAATTTTGGATTTTGGGAGCTTGAAGCCATTCAAGGGTTTGATGTTTCCGCTATTACCCCTTTTTCTATACACACAACATTGTACTACATATCCTCCCTCTCTTTCCCCTCCTATAAATTGAATTGGATAACATAAATATTTTCAAAGTGATTAGTCCTCGTATTCATCTTGAGAGAGAATTTTTTTGTGCTCTTTTGTAACTTGTAGAGCTATTGAATTTATTACTAAAATGTAATGACAATATAAAAAAAACCCTCAAAATTTACATATGTTACACTATACTTTAATCGACTATAGAAATACTTTCTCTCTCTCTCTCTCTCTCAACCTACCATTTAATATCAAGGTAGTAAACTTGTAATACGTCATTTAGATGAAAATGAAGATTACATGGAATTTTTTTTGTCAACTTTTTTTTTTATAAAAAGAGAGAGAGTTTAGAGAATCATGTGATTGGCAACATGATATTAAGAATTTTGGAAAAATAAAGGGGAATTTATTTCGAGTAGAAAAAAATGGAAATGTAACATGTACTTTTTTGTATGTGTACTCGTACATTGTACAACTATGAGAATATTTTGTGTAGAAAAATAAGAGAGAGAGAGAAAGTAAAATCCTCCCTTTTTTTGTTCACAAGACGATGAAAAGGGACAAGAAAAATATTTGATGGGATAATATTTACCTCTTCTCCCTCTCCAACCAGATTACATTTGTATAACAAGAGAGAGAGAGAGACTGTGAATGAGGTCTACTCTCTCTCATGTTCTCATAGAGTCAAATCAAGGATTGGGAGCAATCTCAAAAAAAACTGAGATTCGGGTTTGGTGTGTGTGGCATAAAAGCCACAAAGTGCAATCGAGTTTTTTCTCACCCACAATGCCCTCCTTTATGTTTACACTGGGGTTCTCATAGTTCATAGAATGTGTGTCATTTATCTCTCCTCACCCTCCTCACTCCATTCCACCCTATCCCTATCCTGAATCCCTATCTTTTGACTAGACCACACTCCTTGTAGTGTCCCGGATAAGCATAAAGTTGTATAGAAGAAAAAACGGATACTCTCCCCATTCACCTTTCTCCCCACTGAGAGTCTTCCCATATGCTACTCTCCTATCTCCCACTCAGATGAAAGCCACTTTTTTTTACTTCATCCCTCTATTTTACTCTAGTAGCCATAAAGCCATATTAAATAGAGGAAACTTTCTCCTCTCATCCCCTCCATGAAAAAAATACAAAATAGGTACACAAACTTTTTTTCTGTACAATATCAACCGCTCATGTATTAAGTGTGTGTGTGTACGAGTACATGCTTTGTGGATAAAAAAAGAAGGAGAGACGATCCTCATTATGTTTTCCCTTGTATGCTATTCCTTCCCATCCATGCTCTTGTTCCGTTTATCGAAACACGACAAATTTTACCTTCCAACCCTGAGCTCAAAGGGTTGTCTCTTCTCTGTCTGTGTATGTATCACATATATATTTTGTCACAAATGCTCTTTTCTTATTCTCACTGAAAATCTGTCTACTTCTATGCAAGATAGTGCAGAGAGAGAGAGAGAGCGATAAAATAAGCTACATTTTTTCTTCAGAGTTGAGACGATGAAGAAAGAGACAAAAAAAACTGGATTAGGTTTTAGAGTGCTGTTCAGGCTTGACGGTTGACGCTTCATTGGTTAGACACCGACAGGGTGGTGGTGGTTTGGGTGTTGGAAGTGGGTTCGTAAAAAGCGACAAGTCTTTCTTTTTCTTCTCTCTCTCTCTCTCTCTCTCTACATAAAGACACAAGACACAAAAAAATCTACCTTAGCTATTCCCGCGAATTGAACCCTTTAGGATTTTCATGGAGCCAAATTGGAGCCCGTTTATGGCACTTTCTTCACATCCTTCTCCTCTACTTTCTCTCTCTCTCTCTCTCGCCTGCTTTCTAAATAACAAGGGAGAGCTATGAAACAACAACTTTTCTTTTTTTCTCTTGTGTCTCAAGACTGTCTTCTCATATGAATTCTTCTTTTTGTCTTTCTCTCTCTCTCACACACACATGACATTACGTGTATGTGTAGTCTTAAAAGAATTGGGATTTAAAATGTGGACAAAAAAAAGAAAAGAAAAATAGAGTGAGAAAAACATCAACTGAATATCTGGAGAGAGTAGGGCAGAGATGGAGAAAATATTATTCCACATCCACACAATTTTCTCTCCATACACGTCAATGGACTCTGAATTGTGGAAAGCGTTCTCTCTCTCTGTGTGATGGCATGTAACATTTTAAAATTGGGTTTTGGTTGCATGAGGTCTAAGACTTTTTAATTATCAGTCAAGGATATCGATGGTTTCTATTACATTAGAGACCACATGCCTTTTATATATTTTCTGGACTATTGCCATTAGCCATATAATGTATCTCCTAATTCTTCATTAGTTTACGAGTACACTCTCCCTTCCCTCAACTTTCACAGGGACCCAAAAAAAACGTGAGGGCTACACCTATTTTGCATAGACAAAGACCATTACATGGTTATCTTCATTTCCCATGGTCCCATGTCTGAGTGAGTTGGCACGGAAACCCTTCCATCTCCTCTTTTTTTTGAAAGACAATTTTCAAGGAACAAGCACGTGTAACTATTCCCCCATCTTTTTTTTTCTGTGGACAGAAGAGTGAAATTGGTGCGTGTTTCAACATGTCACTGACTGCATGCTTTCTCTCCCAGTGTGTGTGTTTCAACTTGTATCTGTATCTGAGAAATTCCTTCAAGTGCCTCCATGGAAAATGGGGGAGGAGTTTTTCATGAAGAGATGGACAAGAGAAAATAATGGTTGTAAGGTTGTACTAGCAAGTAGAATCAGTTTTCTATAGTTATGGCTAATGAGGGGAATGCGGCAGAATGCTTAAATAGGCAAGTTCCCCCCCCCCCTCCCCATCCCCCCAAACCAAGGCAAAGTCAAGTCTCATACAAAGAGAGAGCAAATAATATAAAATAGGATGTGTCTTGAGTACTAAATAATTCGCTGTGTATGCAAATGAAATTTTGCAAACCTAAGAGAATATGTGTGGAAAGGGGTTTTGGGGGAGATGAGACATATAACGAGAGAGAGAGAGAGTTGAGACAAAGTGCCAAGGCATTGGCCACGAGGTCGACAAACCAAGAGAGAGAGCAAAAGAGAAAATCCCAGAGGCGAAAGATTGTGTCGGTAATGTGCAAGTAATTAGGTTTGTCATCTTCTTCCCTCCCTCTCCTCTATAACGTGGTTCATTCAACATTTTCCACCTACTTATCTAACATCAAAATCTTATCTTCCTCATCCTCTCTTTATTCTTAACTCTTTCTCTCTTTCTGTCTTCTTTATGATTCTGATGAATCCACACACTTACACGCTACAAAATAACAGAAAATTTATCATTAATTCCATCCTCCCTATTTCACCATTAACATAAAAAAACCACCACCACCACCAAAAAAAATGTCTTCGTCAAAGACCAAGACGACACACTTTTTTAATATCATGAAAAAAATAATGAAAGTACTTTTAAATATTAAATTTATTTTCTTTTTTATCAACATCAAGTTGATTGCATTTACTCTTTGTATTGTGTATCTGTGTAATGTTGTATTGCATTGTAAAAATAAATGAACAATTTTCTCTTCATTTCCATCACATGCAAAATCCTATCAAAAATTTTCACCACGAGTACAAATAGAGAGAGAGAGAAAGCAGGGAAAGGGCAAAATGTATTGATTTTGAAATTTCATAAAATTAATATTACCCTTATACAACTCTGTAGAATATATATGTATAGTAGTGGCACAAATGTATTATTATTTTTGTGGGACAAAAAATAGAGAGAGAGAATATCTGCACAGAGAAGAATATAATTAATAAAAGCTCAAACTTGGAAATTCCACTACTATGTATGGGTTGAGTATAGAGAGTCGATCGACAGCTCAAAAATGATGATGATGACGACAATACCTCCCGATGAATACACAACAAGGTAATTCAATCGTGCTCTACTACCATAATAATAATTGACCAATATTCTAATATTATAAGCTGTGACGAGAGAGAGAGAGAGGAAATGGGAGGGAGCGAGCGGACTGACTGTGATCGAGAATAGATAATGACTTATCATTACCAAGCTCTTTCCCCCGTTTATAGTTTCGGATTTCATAGGGGCCTTTCTCTCTCTCTCTCTTTTTCTCTACATGACCAAAAATCGGAAAATGTACATGTTTTTTGAGAGGGGGAGAGTGGAAAGTATTGATATGGCTATTACTATGTAATGCATACAGGGGCTAGTGAAAAAAAGGGGAATCAAGTTCAACATTTTCTCTCTCTCTCTCTCTCTCTTTCTCCATTTCCATACTCTCTCCCTCAAAATATTTCCAAGGGAAAGACGAGAGAAAGCGGGGCTATGTAACTTAACCATGTGAAGAGGAATTCAACCATGACTCTGTCTTTCACAATTGCCATTCATACAGACACAGTGAAATGTAGGGTTCTCAGGTAAACAAGCTCTCGTCTCTCCAACTTTGTACAAAAAAAAATAAAGAGAAAAGAGAAAGTATTGCAGGTGGAGCGTCGTTTGAAGTATTGACCTGACTTTGACTCAATATGGCTATGGAATATGGGATAAAGAGAAAGTAAAGAATTTTTACAAAAAAAAGAAGAAAAAAACTCTGCCCACTTATCGAGAAAGCTAGTTTAAGATTGAATCTGACAAGATACGTATAGGAGCCCATGATATAAAAAAGGGGAGAGGGTAGAAAAAGAGACCCAGAGCATGCTCTACTTTTTAATATTTGATGCTTTCTCTCTCTCTCTCTCTCCTATCATGTTCCGGCTTTTTCTTTCCCATGGATTACCCTCAATCTTATTTTCCTCTCTGTACTCCTTTGACTTTCCTGAGGTTTCTCGTCCCTCCCCTTCTCCCCTTCTTAGCTTAAATTTGTACAAGAGCATGTTTGGAGTATTGGCCGCAAGCAGGGGAGAAAATAAGGAGACTGTACATGCATGCAGGGAGAGAGAGAGGGGGGGAAGGAATCCAGGTGGGAAAAAATAACTCATGGATTCTCCCTCAAAGAATTGATCAAAGTGACTCTAAGGCTGATTTTTTGACGGGAAATCTATTCAATATCCATATTCCACATATTGTGTACATCTTCTGCTCTAATCTATGCACTGGAATTTTTTTTACCTTTAGCAAAAAACAACCACAAAATTGACATGTCTCTATTGAAAAATATGAATGGACAGTAATATGACTCCATATTAAAAATTCATAAAATGGAATGTTTATTTTTCAATATCTCCATTTTTTTCTTTATAGTCTTCATCCATCTAGAGATGGAACATGAGAAGTTGATGATCTTGAAAATTTTCTTCTTTTCACTCTCTATTACACTTTCAACTGAATATTTTTGACTTGTGTAAAATCCTAAATTGTAAACAAAAAGGGAGAGGGACTAAACAAACATTTGTGAAATTTTGTGTATTTTATGACTTACAAAAAAGAAGACTCTCTCTCTCCATGTCCTAATTTTATTGGTCCACAAAAACATTTACTTTGTCACTCTAATAGCCATTTAAATCTTCTTTTTTTATTATTCTGTCCCTTTCTTTTATGAACTTCATTTCAACTAAAATATTTTCTATCCTTTGAATGTACTAAAAAGAATTTTGACTATTCTGTGACCCATCTTTTTTTGAGCCAAGTTTTATTTTTTTAAAAAAAATAAAATCTGGCTAAACAACACAAAATACAACATAAACCATAAAGAAAGTAAGAAAGACAAAAAAAGAAAGTTGGACAGATAAATAATTCACTACATTCTGACTCTAAAATTTTCTACCATCTTCCTGTCAACTAATACAAAAGAGAGAGAGAGATTTTCATGATGACGACTTTGAAGAGAAAGCCCAAAAGAAAGTAGGAATGGGTCAGTCAATTGAGAGTGTTATGAGTGTACAGAGTTTTAAAAAAGAGATGATTGTACACAACGGAGAGTGTTACAGGTATAGAGGAGTAGTTGAAAATTCATAATAAAATAATAGAGTCATTCTTCCCCATCAAAATGTTGGACGAGTCCTTGTCTCATATTTTCTTTGTATAAAAAATTGAGTGTAATGGGATAAAAAAAAGAATAGCACACCTACATATATATATGCATATGCACATCCCTAGGACGGTAATTCAGTTTTCAAAGGAGAAAAAGAGACAAAGAGAAAGCAAAAAAAAGAAATGGAGAGAGACAAATGTCGCATTGGAAAATTGAAGGAAGGAAAACTCTGTGAGAAATTTCCATCCAAAATACACGTTTTTCAAATACAATGAACCAAGCTTTTATGAAGCTGTTAAGTTGAATTTATGACGCGCACCAAAAAATTCCTATACAACAACAAAACACAAGGACTTTCCAAAAAAAGAAAAGTTTCCCTGTCCCCTCATATATTTACATAGAACATGAAGGAAGAGATATAGACAAGAAAATGATGGTCGAGTTGGAATAAAAATTTAAGGGATCGTAAACTTTGTAACACGGATATAACTTCCAGATTAATCCTATTAACTTTTCTCTGTCCTCCTCCTTATACACCAATTCCCTCTCTCTCTCTTTTAAAGAAGAGAAAGTCTTGTAAAATATCATGTATACACAAATAATACTATTCCGTTCCCCTTGATTTCCAAATTGCAAATAGAAATAACCATCTCAAGAGATAATTAACCTTACCAAAGCTTAACTCACTATTTCCTCCTCCCTTTCACCAACATTAGACAAGAACGGAAGGGATGGGATGGGACAAAAAATATTAACAAATGAATAATAAAGAGACGGAATAAATCTGTAGAGAAAGTAAAGGGGAGGGGATGAAGTCAAGTGAAAGTTAAGGTATTACAAATAAAATGAAATATATACAAGGGAGACATTTGAAACCCACGAATTTAGCAAAGGAGAAATACATGAGAGAGAGAGAGCTAAAGGAATCTGGACAAGGAGAAAGATTTCATGTCTAGAGACAAGCACACATGAATGAGGGGAAGTTGATACTCATGTGAAGGGAGATGGAGAAACAAAAAAATAAGACGTTCATTGCCCCCCTTTTTCTCTACTACTCTGTAGAGACATACTTGCCACTTGATAGATGAGGGTAACTCTCTTTCTCTCTCCTAAGGAAGAGCAAGTGAAGAGAGCATCAAGTTCTCAACCCTCTGCCAGGGCTTACCTAACTCACTTGCCTCTTTCTTCTTCTTCTACTTCACCCAACAAAAAAAAAGACTGGCAGGACAAGACAAGGATAGGACCCAACACCAAAAATTCTTTGCCCAGCACGTAGACCAAGTGAGAGAGAGAGAGACGGAGAAAGTAAAAGCCCACTTTTTTTCCCCTTTGTGTAAGAGTACGAAGGTAAAAATGAATGGTAAATCTATGCCTTTCTCCACCTTCTCCATAGTACATTTATATATTACACAATATATGTACACGTATTTTACTATAGTCTCAAAAACTCTTATATTTGAGACAAAAGAGTTGAGTCTCTGTTGAAAATCTGGGGTAGTTTATAAGACTAAATAAGGATGTACATGTACATGTACATGTGTAGCCTACAGTTCTATTACGTGAGCCCAAACAATCAGAAGGAGAGGAGGAGGAGGAATTGTTGTTTCTCATGGTGTCTTCCCTTCGCACCTGTAAGATGAGATTCGTGCTAAAGAGCCAAGTAAAATGGATGATGTTCTTCACTCATCTTCCCTATGATGAATTATCACCTTGGTCTTTACAAATTTCCTCTCCCTTTCTCTACACATTCCAGTACAGAGAGAGAGAGAGGGACAGAAAAAAAGAGTCTGTTGCTACAGAAAGCTTCCTATGATAAAGTATTGTAAAAAAAACCACGCAGAGTTGGGTGAAAGCGGGAGTATATTACTGACAAGGCTAAACAACTTTTAATTATTTAATAAAGAAAAAAGTCTTTGAGGAAATCTTTCTCTATAGAGACTTTCTTCTTGGGGTCTCTCTGTGAGGCTTCCTATAAAAAATATTCCCGTATAAAGCTGGGAAAAGACCTTTGGAGTAATTTTAAGGGAAGAAAATGACTATTTGATGAATTCCCTCCTGACTTAACTTAAGCTGCTGCGTGGAAATATAAAGTTAGTCAAGTCATAAATCAATCCTTGGAATTTCCACATATAATACAATAAAAGGGCAATAAATGATATGGCAAGAAAATAAGAAAGAATTCTCTCCCCCCCCCCCTCTCTCTCTTACCCTCTTATACCCTCTTTTACACAGCCACAGTCAGTGCATTCATAATATGACCCTCATGTGAAGAAATCATTAGTAGTCGCTTCATTTTCTTCATGAATTTTGCCTACTCTTCTCCCTCTCCCTTTGACTATACTCTCTCTTTATGTAGTCACAGAGTTTCTTGTGCAAAATTATGTATAATCATCAGGTTCACCAAGTTCATATATTATACATAATGTTTTACAGATTGGAGTATTTGCCTACATCTCTTTTTTCCATGCATGGACTCTTCTCTCTCTCTCTCAGTCAGTAATGGCGTTCATGATGGTTGGGTTTTTTTGGTAAGAAAGATTCCTCTATTAAATCTTTCCCTCCTTTTTTGTGTACATGTAGCTCATTTTCTGCTAAATATATATATATAAATCCTTCCCTAGTGGCACATTAAGACACGAACAAATCGAGCTGAGAACAAGAAACAAAACTTTTTTTTATCCATATTCTCATACTTTACAGTCTTTTCTTACCTATAAAATAACACTACAATAAAAAAAGAAGAAGAGTACACACATATTTTTTGTGTATCTTATTTTCTCTATGCTTTCTCTTTTCTTTTATAAATTGAATTGTAATCATTGTGAAAAATGACTAAGCTTCTCTTTTTCTATTTTTTTTATCAAAGAACATTCTCATCCTCAAGGGTCATCATTTTCAACACTTAATTGAACCGTGAGTGTAAAAATGTATACACATGAGGAGTTTTTTTTAAAAAATAAAGTACCTAAATCATTTTTCTAATTAATTTTTTCTTGTTCTTCTTCAACAAAAAACATTCAAGATAATCAATTTCATGTACAAAATCATTTTAAATTGGTCATAAATTACAGTAGAGGCAATTATTTTTTGTGGGACATTTAAAAAATTATTTAAATTAATGGGTTAAAAGTTTGACGATTAAAATTTACTGTAGAATATAATAATTAATATATTTTGTAAAGGACAAAATGAAGCTACTAACTAAAAATGAGGACAAATATGAAGCTAAGAGGAATGTGTGCAATTTTGTTTGAAATTTTGCAGTCTATTCTGTTTCTGTACTTACAAAGTAGGGGAATGTTAGAGAGATAGAGAGAGAGAGAGTTTGTTTAGTTAGAAGAATGCCTTTGGGGTAAAGGAGAACAACTGGGAGAAATCCCATGAAGTGATTTTCTCGAGTTTTTTGAAGAAAAACGATCTCCCTTCAGGTAGTCTACTCAATTCCTCTTACAAGACACACAAAACGTCAGGACAACGAGTTTTGTACACATGCAGGGAGAGAGAGAGAGACATGGGAGGACCAATGGAATCTTACAATAATAAGTGAATTGAATGGATATCCTGTTGGCAATTATACAACAAATACAAACCCCACAGATTCTCACCCATACTCACACAATCCCTTCCACTCTCTTTCTCTCTAGAGAAAGATTGCCCATTAGTTATCATACGTCCAATGTTACCAAACACATTGCTCATTTCCCATTGCCACAAACCATTTCTCTTCTTAGAAATCATTTTACCATAAAAATGAGTTTTTATTTACCTTGGAAAAATACACAGAGAAATTCCACACAGGGAATCAGAGAAATAAGGAGAAAGTCAAAATGTGGACTTGTAGAGAAAGGGATGAAGATGAAGGGGGTGAATTTTGGGGGTTAGTCCAAAAATAATTTGTGTACATTTAAAGAGAGAAAATTAAAAAGAAAAAAAGGCAAAAAAATGAGAGAGAAGTAAAAGAACTATGAATTCATATTTTGTGAAAGATTTGTCAGGTTGATGGGTTGTGCGAAGATGAGAAATGTCGCCTAATAATGATTGAAGATAAAAAGTCGATAAAATATTAGGCAAGGAGCAACTAGCAAAGGGAGGATTATGTAAATGGGGGAGAGAGACACAGAGAAAGTGGTGCGTTCCAACAAGAAATTACTTTGGGTGTTGGGTAACACAAGACGAAGAAAGTAAAAGAGGAAGCTCAACCTTACTCCTCACGTGTTGGCCATATATATATTTAGACATGGGCCAAAAAACGTGGTATTTGCCATCTCTTCCTCTACGAACAAAACTGTAGCTTTCACTACAGAGACACAAAGAGAGAGAGAGAGGCAGTATTCAGGAAGGAATAATTAGGACGCAATTTCACAAAGATAAGAAAAGTTTAATTATCTCCCATGGTCTCGAGTTGGGGATGCTATCATTACATCATACTCCCTCTCCCTCCTCCTCCATCCCCTCACATTAACATTCATACTTTTCTCAAAGCTTTATAAAACCTTTGGCTACATTACACCCACTCTCTCTTTCTCTCTACCCCTCAAACCCTAGACAAATTTATTTAGAATGTTATACACCACCAATTCTCACGTTTTTTTTTTTACAAATATGGAGACTCTCCGTCATTCTTTCACCCTGTTTTTTAACAATCATTGTAGGCTGGGTATATTAAAATACACTAAAATTAATATACACTTAAAAGTGTACACAATCATTAGTACTCCCTTTAGTAATGTTCATGTTGTGATAAAAGAGATAAAAAATATGACATTTTTCTCTATCCTTCCTCTTAATTCCTACCCTTTTCCTCAACCCCTCTTCCTACTTTCCCCCATTTTCCCCATCTTTTTTTAATGAACAGCTTAGTTTAAAGCTGGTAATTTCTCCTTGTTTTTTTCCCTCCCTCTCTCTCTTCCTCAAATTTAATCTTGTCTTATCATCAACGTCCAAAAATTTGTCTAGTAAACTATTTTATTCTTAATTTACATTTATCTTCCTTTATTAAGTATATTTTTTTAAATCTTTTTTTTTGGTTGTTGATCGTCAGAACGAGAAGAATCAACAAAAAAGTGAATTTTCAGTGAAAGTCTTTGCAAAAATGTTTATAAAATCAGTTGAACATCTCTTCAAAAAGTGAAGGGGGTGAGAAATTTGTTTGTCAATTTTGAGATAAAAATTAAAATGTCAATTTTACACGCTCAATTGTTTTTTCCAAAGAGGATGGGTTTTGAATATTAATGCCCATGTCAAAAGATGTCAAATTCATTGAATAATAATGAGAGAGAGAGATGGGGAGGGGGAGATGCTCGAAAAGTGAAAAAAAATAAAGAGTCGACAAATAGTGTGGAGAGTGGACTATCATTAATCTTCCTCTGTCATCATTTCAATTATCCTTGTCAACCTTACCTTTCTCTTGCCATCAAATTGTGATTGTATCTCCCCAACTTTCTCATGAACTTTCACTTTTTACTTTCACCCCAATTAATTTAATAGATAATTTTGTTACAATAAAAAAAAATTCCAGTTCTTTTTGTCGAGAATGTCAACATGCCTCTCAACATGAAGACAAGATAAGACAAAAAAAGGTTTTCACTCTGTGTCCACATCATGTTTTAATTTAAAAGGAAATTTTTTGAAAAAAGTATTTAATTAATTAATAAACTACCAAAAAAATTAAATAATTTTACTTACGAATGATCTCAGCACGTGCTGCTCCTCGAAAGAAAGCTAGGAAGGCCCAGAGGATAAAATTTCTAATATAAATCTCCATTGAATTACAGAACAAGTTTAAGTACGTTGACTAAGAAATAATTTGGTGAGTGACACTAAAATTCAACTAAAAATAAATTGTTGATTTTTATGCAATAAGTACTACTTAAACATAATCCACAATTTTACTATTTTTAACTATTCAATATTATATTTAAATACAACTCAGTTATTCTCCACACAAGTTATTTCAAATTAAACAACAGTTGAGATTACTCGTTCATGTAAATCCACTCCAACTAAATTTACATTGTCAAGAGTCATTCACTCTCACTCAAAACAAAAAAATCAACTGACAAAATTTCTTCAAATAAAGTTGACTTTGTTTATTTTATTTGTCAAAATTGTTCTTCATTGTTCAAAATTTTAAATTGATTCCTTTAATTTCTTTGCTTTTCTCTTTTCTGTAGTTCAATTGACACGAAACGTTCCATTATTCAGGGAGACATGAGACTCCCCTTTTTTCCTTTTTGTCTCTTATCAGATTAGAGAGGGTTGAACATGATGATGATTTAACCAATGGGGAACACAAAAAAAGTTTTTTCTTTATAATCCAAATTAAATTTCCTTGTCCTTTTCTCTTTTTTTCACCCCCAAATAAAATTTATTCAAAAATCACTGAGAATGAGTTGACATCAATTGTGTAAAAAAATCTGTTGCCCAGATTTTACGACAAGGGGGATGATTCAAGATTTTGAGCAACTTTTTTTAAATTGTCTATGTTTACAGATGTATTATTACATGTGAATAGTAAATAGAGAGAGAAAAATTTTGATCAACTCTCAACAAGATGGTAGTTAATACTGGAGAAATGTTTGAGAGACAATAGAACTGGAGAAAGTACTACAAGACATGCTGACGGTGTGTAAAATGGACTTGTGTGGAGGGTTTCAATAGAAAATTGAGAGAGAGAGAGAAAAGTAGAAGAAGAAGTCGGAAGGGAAAAAAGTTGTTGGCTCCCTGTCTTCTGTACTACTGCGTTCCTTCCTTCCTGACTTATGCTTATTGGGGTGACGGTTTATTCAGAAGAATTGGATCGGCTCGAGCCTAGCAATTTGATGACTGTGAGGGGTGCAAAAGTGACTGTCGCTCAAATAGGGGGAAAAAGAAAGGAAATTTGTGGAAAGACGAGAGTCACAGGGAAGGAGAATCGCGTAAGAGAAAATCGCGCTTGCTCTTCTCCCATACCAAAAAAAAGTTGAACCACCACCACCAAACCATCATGATTTCTT
This sequence comes from Arrhopalites spinosus, assembly GCA_034700945.1. Classification (NCBI taxonomy): domain Eukaryota; kingdom Metazoa; phylum Arthropoda; class Collembola; order Symphypleona; family Arrhopalitidae; genus Arrhopalites; species Arrhopalites spinosus. Next base: position 60,545 of record JAQIVZ010000014.1, read on the forward strand.
TACTCTTTATTTCTACTCCCTCCTCTCTGTAGAAAAAGAGGGACTGGGTGTTGTACAAGTGATACACCGTACGTCTCTTATAATTCTTTCGAGTGACATATGTGCCAACGGAAGTTCACACAAATTTGCCTCGAATTCAAAGAACTGGAAAAGAGAGAGAGAGTCAAAGCTTAAAAACAGAGTTGAATCCTCTAAACTCATTCCACTCAATCTCGATCCATTCCATCCCACCACCAACCATTACCAACTAGCACCACTATAGTCATTCACCACTTTCTCCCAAACTTTTCTCCCTCTCCCCCTTTCTCTTTTACTCTTCCTTTTCTCCCTTCTTTCTCTTATTTTAATTTTAACCTTGGTACTAAAAAATTGATTACATTTTACTTTCTCTTGTGCTTTCTTTATTTGGAATGATACAAATTTTTATTCAATATGCTGTCTAATTTTACTTTCAACCCCCTATCAACCCCCTTAGCTAATTTCTTTTGCTGAGATTGTATCTGTACATTTTTTGGGCTGGAAATTAATCAGGATTAAAAATATTAGTTTTCAAAAGTTAATTCAATTTTTTTGTTCGTTTATTGTATTTATTTCCTTAAAATTATTAATTTATTTTCTTTTTAAATTGTCGTTGGGATTGATAGTTGTCCACTGACTTGCCTTATACAAAATATTATTTTAGTCTATTTTTTAATAAAGTCATATCCATTTTAAAGTGTGAATTGTGGATTGTGGATTGTGGCCACCGGCTTACGTCAATGACCTATGTCATTACTGAACCGGAACCGTTGACATGAGAAATAAATACAAGACCTTTTTATGTTTTTATCGAAATAATTAAAGTAGAATAAAATAATTAAAAGAAAGTCTGTTCTTGACAGAATGATGATTTTAAAACTAAATGTTAAATGTTGTACATTGTCTAAACGATTCATTAATAATTTTCACAAACATTGAACTCTTTGGAAGACATTTGAATTTTTATTCAGATGCAGATGACCGTAAATGGATAAAATATTTGTTAGTTTAATGTACATAAAATCACGTATAAATAATATTAATAGAGATGAAGAAAAAAGGAGTCAAGTGTCAAAATACTAAAGAATAGTAGAAAGATTTGTAGATTTTTGTTTATGATTATTGGCCACCTTGACTCCAACTATCTTGTACTCATGTTTGCCCTGGAGTACAAAGCAATGTAATTCCATGTTGATGTTATAAAAGAGATATGGGAGAGAGAGAGGATAGGAAGAAAGTGAGTTTTTAATAACAAATAATGGGGCGGGGGGCTAGGGAAGATGTAGAGGGGACAGTGTGTACACAAGGGAAGGAGACACTTGACTGCGTCCTGGTTGATTTGACCACAAAATGGATTTTTTCTCAATTTGACTGAAATGGTGTGAAAAAGTGTGTTGGTTGGTGGTAGTGAATTTGATGATGCTTTTTTTTCTCTCTCTCTCTCTGCCTTGACTGTCTTCAGTGATGTCTGTCAGTTTATTTATTCTTTCTTTATGAATTCTCTTCGTCGTCTCTCCGCTCTTTGGACTCAGCAATGCGAAAAATTCTCATCTCTTCCTCCTCATCTTCTCCTTATCCACCACCAAGAACCACCACTACCTCTCATAATAATACAACATGCACATCATATGTACATATGTACACTCTCTCTCTATATGAGTTTCCTTACTTAACAACAACTTGATGGATAAGAATCTATAGTGAGAAAAATAAAATCTATACATTTTGGATTTTGGCCCCTTGTATAATATAAATATAAGTGCTCCCTCCTCTCGTATAGACACGGGGACAAGTTTATAGGGAAAAAGAAATGAGGAAAATGCTTTCGTCTGAATTCATGTGTAATCTTTTTATAAGAATGTTGAATGTGCGGAAGAACTGACTCTCTCTCTTCTGTCTCTCTCCATCTGACATTACATGAAGACTATCGATGACATTCCCCCTGCACCCTCACCGTCAACCACCAACGACAGAGAGAGAGAGACTCTATTGAATTCTCTTCTACTTCACTTACTTTTTATATATATTATTATTACTATTATTATTATTATGACGACGACCACAACAGAGCTGCAATAAATTGTACAACTGTCTTCTCAATACAAAAAACCACATCTCACCTTCCCATCCCCCTCCCCTTCCCTTTTATTCTTATACCTTTCAATTGGAAGACCCCACACGGTAAATTACTTTATCCAATCCAATTGTCATCTACTTTTTTTTCTCTATAACCAATAATCTTGTATCTTGTGTGTCCCCAACAAGAGTCTCAAATAACTTGTTATTGTTTAATTTGTTTTTTCTCTCTCTTCCTCTCTCTCTCTCTTGAATTATATATAAAATACAATTCTTTCTTTAAAAGAAAAAAAAACAACATATCAAAAGTTATAGTAATTGTACAGATGTGCAATTAGCGTGCGGATATTTGAGCAGATGGAATAAAAGGGGGAGAAAAAAAAGTTAAACTGTTTATGATGGTGATGATGATGATGAGGATCAAGTCAAAGGAAGATTACTCTCGTTCTTTCTTTGTTATGACTGTAACATGGAGGATTGTAGATAGAAAAAGAAGTTGTGTATTTACATATGTACATGTATATAAATGGGGGTACACGTCTAAGACGATAATTTTGGGTAATGAAAAATATTATGCAAATAAACGGCACTTGACCGAACCAACGAGCTCAAAAAACTTTTTCTTTGTTTGACTAATAATAAAGGCTTCCGCTCCTGCCTGCCTACTTGGAACATGCCCCCTTTGTTTTTGACTGCATTCAGCAAATTATAGTATGAGTCGGGCGTGTGTTTTTTTGTTCCCAGAAATCTAGAAATGTACACCATATTTCTATGTATTTTATACGTGTACTTTTTTTTGACTAACATACTCGTACACATACAATAAATACAGCAATAACACACAAAAAAAACTTGAAATATAATTCACCATCAACCATCACCATCCAAAGTCTGCCAAACTTTTTTTTTCGACATACACACCGGTTCCGGCCGGCGAGAGAGTCAATTTTTTTTTTGTTTTTTTTTCTACTTTTCTCTCCCTCTCTCTCTCTATTTTTGATCTATACAAGAGTCTTGATTATTTATTTGATTTCGGAAATTCATTCTCAACTTAAAATCTCATGTTTTATATTGTAACTATGTAGTGGCGGTACAAGAAGTTGAGTTGACAAAATAACATATTTTGAGGATTTCTGAGTTTTTTTCTTTATGTAAAAAAAGAGAGAGAGAGAAAGTGGAAATGAATGGTACATGGATGGTCAGAGAGAAAGGTATATATTTATTATTATTATAGGAGGAGTTGGAGTTGTAAGGAGAGAGGGGTGATGGAGGGTATAAAAAACGTACATAATAGCCAAAGCTCAACTCATCATGCGGATAGCAAGGATTGTGCTGAGTGTAGACTGTGTTGTATGTAGGCAGTTGAGAAGTCTGACACGAAAGACTTAATCATAGCTTTTATTTTGTGGCATGAGAGAGAGAGAGAGAGAAAGTACAAGTGCTCATGTAGTATTAGAATGTATGTTTTAGAATGTTGGACGCTTTCAAACCAAAAAGGCCCCAAAAATTCTCTCTCTTGCTATTTTACTGCCCCTATAAGTTGAGACTAATAAAGTTGTGTATGACTATGACTATGGTTTATTGTGATATGTGGGGGTATTCTTATAGTAATCAAAATAAGTTTCTGTTTTATTTCTTGAAATCTTTCTCTCTACCTGACTGACTTGGTTCCTTGTAAAACATTATAATGTGCACAGTACTGATATATGGAGAATGTACTTGGACAAAATGATGAACAAAAATAAATATGGAGAAAAGCAAAATCAAGTTCAACAAGATTTTTTTACTTCATGAAAACAAAAAAAAAAGTTTTCTATCTCCAATTTATTCATACTCTGTAATTTTCTTATTTCTGGATCATGAAGGGAAAGCTCTTGAGGTCATACATTATATTATGTATGTAGAATTTGTCGGGTGTTTGAAGGAGAAAAGTTAACTTTTTGGTTTATTTTGGAAAGAAAATATGATTTCATGTTGGTTCATAACTTTCGTACTTATTATTAACTATTTTGGATGGCTTTTATTTTTATTTTAACAATAGGAAACAATCGTTGTGTGTCGACTTTTACTTTTATGAGCAATCATGCAGAATAATTTACTTTTACTTTGTTGTCTGCTAAATATATATGGAGAAAGCCAGTGAAAGTCATATGTATCCTTGGAATTGTGGGAATCAAGTGTTTTGAATCGAGAGATTTTTTTTTTGCAAAATGCAAAATTATAATCAACATTAAGTTGGCTTTTTAACTTTATGAATAAGTTGGTGTGTGTGATAAAAGTACTTGTGACAATTTGATATTTACAAACAGTATGGCTCTATACAAATTTTTTTCTAGTCCTCGACTTGCTTCTAGGATAATTAATTGCGATGCATTCAAAAATCAGGGTAAAACTACTTCAAGATTTGTGCATACAAACGAGTCTAATGATTCACAGGAAACTGGATATGGAGTGACAACAATTAGTCGTAAGATGTTTCATTGAATCTCATTTTTATTATTAAATTTTCAAAAATTACCATTTATGACTTGTCTTTTAATAACGAACTGATTTTTATAAGTCAATGACAGTTTCACCAACTTTCTTATTGTCTAATGTAAGAACAAATTTTGTGTTTATATTTAAAACTTTTTTTGTGTATTTATTTCAGCCTCAAATGGGTTAACAGAAGAGCAGATTCAAATACAATCGGTTAGTTTCTCATCTTTTTTTTTTGTTATTGACATCCACTCACAAGTTGTGAGTCAAAAATTTAGTTGTTCTCTAATTCTTGATGTGTTGTTTTATTTATGTAGGTTGCATTAAATTTCGCAAAAAATGAAATGGCTCCTCACATGCAAGAATGGGATGAAAAAGTTGGTGATCACTTGTTTTCTCAATTAAATTGAGTCAATTTATTTATATCTTTCATAAGTTAACCTGCTTTATAAAATTTTCTTTTTTTGTAACTTTTAGGAATATTTTCCTATTGATGCTATGAAAGCAGCGGCTAGTCTTGGATTCGGAGCTGTTTATGCACGAGAAGAATTTGGTGGTTCAGGGTTGACTCGTCTAGATGCATCTATTATATTTGAAGCGTTGTCACAAGGTACAATATTTTGTTAGTTTAACTAACTTGGTTGCATACTTTCAGTAAAAAGTAACTCAATTCTCTTTAATGGTAGGTTGTGTGTCCACTACCGCGTATATAAGTATACACAAGTAAGTATTTCATGATTAAGAATAATTGTGAATCTTTTTTTTCGTTGTGCAGCTAAACGTCTTATATTTTAATTATTCTTATTTTATTCCTCAGCATGTGCACATGGATGATAGATGCATATGGAAATAAGGAACAAAGAGCACGATGGATTCCTAAATTAGCAAGTATGGAAAGTCTTGCATCGTACTGTCTAACAGAGCCAGGAAGTGGTTCTGATGCTGCATCCCTTTCTACGAGAGCTGAAAAGAAAAATGATTACTACATTTTGAATGGCTCAAAGGTACCCCGTTGACAATTGTAAGGTTCATGTATTTTCTTTTTGATTTTTTTCAAATAATGTTTTCATTTTTCCAGGCATTTATTAGTGGTGCTGGGGACAGTCATGTCTACGTAGTCATGTGTAGAACAGGAGGTCAAGGACCCAAAGGAATCTCATGTATTGTAGTTGAGAAGGATTCACCAGGTACTAATTTATTTTACTTTAAATGGAACTAGCTATTATTTGTGACCATTTTATTTAAAAAATGCAATAATTTATAATTGTATAGGTTTAAGTTTTGGAAAGAAAGAGAAAAAGGTGGGTTGGAACAGTCAACCAACTAGAGCAGTTATTTTTGAAGATTGTAAAGTACCTGTAACTAATTTAATTGGTCAAGAGGGTCAAGGGTTTCAAATAGCAATGAAAGGATTGAATGGGGGGAGAGTGAACATAGGCAAGTACATATTATTATATGCTTTCAACTCGTGTAGCGAGCAAATCATCATGGTGCTAACTATTTATGATTTATTTTGTAAACCTTTACAGCATCATGTTCTGTTGGAGCTGCTCAAGCTGGTTTAGACGCAGCTCGAGACCACATGTTGGTGCGAAAACAATTTGGTCAACCACTAGCCAATTTTCAAGTATGTTTTAAATCCCGATCATATTAAAATTATTTGTGTTACATTGTATGACAGTAATTATGAACTTGTATTTTTTGAAATTGATGTACACAGCACAATCAATTTAAATTTGCTGAGATGGCCACTAATCTTGTTGCATCTCGACTGATGATAAGAAATGCCGCAAAGGCTATGGATACTAATCACCCCGATGAAGTCACTCTCTGTAGCATGGCCAAGTTGTTTGCAACTGATGCAAGCTTTAATGTGAGTTTTTAATAATAAAGCGTTTCGGCTATTACGATTCATAATGATTTAATTTGATGTACTTTTATGTATTTCAGATTGTCAATCAAGCTCTTCAAATGCATGGTGGTTATGGATTTTTAAAAGATTACGCAGTTCAACAATATTTACGTGATATAAGAGTTCATCAAATTTTAGAAGGAACGAATGAAGTCATGAAGATTGTAATTTCAAGAAATCTCTTAACAAGTCAAGCGTAGACTTAAATATATATGTACTTAACTTTTAACTTTACATTCGCAATTAATTAAAAATGTATTGTAAACTCCGTGAGTTAACCTAACCTACAAGTATAACATATTATAGATGTGGAGCATCCATTTTAGCAGAAAATAAAAAAATATAGAACAACTGTGACAATCAAATTTACTTTTTTGGTCATATACCTAACATTAAATATTAATCATATTTGCATATGAATGTTATTGGACAACAGAAAATTTCTGTAGCCTACACACATATATTCAAATTGTTTCAGACATTCTTGTTTGAGCGCGACAATCGTTTTTTGAAAATTCGTCAAGATCGCAAATTATTTTTCATTCATTTCTGATTTGTTTTCAACTCAAAAGGTAAGTATCTTTAATTTATTTATAAACATATGACTTGTGCAATCAAATTAATATAAAAGAATCCTTGTCGTTAAATTTTTATAGGAACATTGGTTCCTTTTCGTCGGAAAAATGGACGGAAAAAGGAAAATTTTGAAAGCAACTCGTAAACGAAATCCTTCTACTACTGCGGACAACTCGACTAGCAGAAAAGGGCAAGTGAGACCTAGTGGGACTGCAGATAATTCTAAACTTTCTCCTAAAAAGTCTTCTCCTAATAGACCATCTTCTAGTCGGTGTGACAGTAAAGTTAATAGGTCAAAATCTAAAAGAGACAGTCCAATTAAAAAACCTTTAGAATCTGGAAAGACTAAGCATGCTGTTGATAAACTTGTGTCTGGTGCTGTTAAAACATCTTCTGTTAGTGACAAATCTGTTCCGCATGACTTTGGGTTAAAGCTAAAAAAAGGGACCTTTAAAATTCCAAAAAAGGGAAATTTGCTTGTTAAAGATGATAAAGTTGACAATTCTCCTTCTAAAAAAGTCTTAAATGAAAGTACTGTTTCGGGTAGTTTGCATGCTGTTCAATCTTCTAAAAATGTTGTTATGGGTGGGAATTCTGTTTCTTCTTCTGAATTTATTCCGGCTAATCTACCTTCCACTAGTGAAGTTTCTACTTTTGAAGGAATGGAATGGGAAACGACGGTATTTAAATTTAAATTTATATTTGCCTATCTATGTTGAAGCTCAGTTGCTGATATTATTGTCAAAAATGTAAATTCTAGGTTCAAGAAATCAAGAATTTGTGGCCAAAAGCTGATTCAACTTTGTTGGACAATGTTATTACCACCAGTACCAGGGATGGATCGAATAGACCAGGACTTGAAATGGATGACATGGAAGTCGATGCTTCAGATTTTGTTGATAAGCTGATCTTTGTTGCTGATACAAATATCTGGATACGTAAGTTCATAGAAATTTTCCAAGTTGTAACTATGTTATTATTACGTGAATAACTGAATAATTTGAATAACAAATTGTTATTTGACATATTCTAGATTCTCTATCCTATCTCAGAGAACTATTGGACACAAAGTTTAAATTCTATTCCTACCCTTATCTAGTCATTCCTTGGATGGTAAAATGATATTCTCATTCTGATATATACATTTTTTTCATGTAAATAAACACGAGCAATTGTTGATAGATAAGAATGTTGAGTACATCATACAATAATTATTTTGTAATTGCAGGTTTTACAAGAATTGGACGTTACGGGTAAATCTAGGGGTGGACCAAGTAGGGGAGCAATAAATTACATTTACAAACTTTTGAGCACAAAACATCCAAGAGTTACTGGTCAAAGAGCCTCTGATGCTTGTCGTGGTGATCCAAATTTTGACAGACTTGTTCCGGATGACTCTATTCTTCAATGTGTTCAACAACAACAACAAAAACAAGGAGCAATTGTGGTGAGTAATTTTGTGACATTGTTTTGGTTTTATCTCATTTGTGTTTACTTAAATAGATAAATTTATTTAATAAATAATTTGAACAATTTTATTTGTCTTTTTTAGGTTTTAGTGACAAATGACCGAAACATGCTGAATAAGGCACTTGTTAATAATATTCTTGCTGTCGACAGTTCATGTGGTGTCAAATCAGTCCTTAATGTTCTTGGTAGTCAGAATGCTGGTAGTCAGAATCTTGGTTTTAATACACCGGTTGACATTACCAGTATACCGTCAAACGAAGCTTTGGAATTAAATTCTTCTCCAACAACAACAGTATGGACGGGAGGAAAGAGACAGCATTCTCCAGAGAAAATGATTACTGAAGAAAAGAAGAACAAATTTCCATTTAATATTCAACCGCTCAGTGTTGTGAACACATTCCCAGACGCTCTTGAACTGTTTCGGCAAACTATTTCATACGTGAGTGACACTTTTTTTTAATAATCATAATTTGATTCCTTTATTTTATTATTTATAACGCAAGGTTAATTTATCAACTGTAAGGTTATGTGTTGTGTGAAAACAGATAATTGAGATGAAAATGAAAGAGGAATATGGAGAAGATGGTTGGCTGAGGGCACTTAAAGTTCCTCCACCCTGGACAGTGAAAAGTTCAATTCAATGTATTTTGAAACATTGGATTGCTGTGTTTACAGAAGTATTTGGAAGACGAATGACTGTAGCTGAAAAGTTATTGGATCTCATCAAAAGTCGTGATGCAGGACTACGAAGTCCGACACTTGAAAAAGAAATAATTAACGGTGCTCTGGGTTTATTTGCTGCTGGTGAATTTGCTATGAGCCCAATAGTAAAAACGGATTCAAAAGTACGCTCATGTGTTCAAGCCTTATTGGTAAGAAACTGAATCAACTTTAATTATTATAATACTTAATACAAATACATTAAATACAAGTATTGTAGGTATATAATTGAAAAATGCTATACAATTTATAGCTTTTTTTCTCGTGATGAACATTGATGTATTTTCTAATTTCAGGCTTACAGCAAAACTCAACAAGAGTGAAGTCATTGTGTCTTTCATTTATACGTAAAAGAAGCCTTTTAGCCAACGTACAAAATGATGCTAGCAATACAACTACTACTAGAATATCGTTACAGAAGACTGACGGTGTGTGTCGCAAAATTCGGTTATATATATATATATATATATATTTCCAGTATCTCGCAAAGATCAATATTTTAACTAGCTGCACTTATTACTAAATACATGAATTTTTGACATTTCTGTGAATGAACTTGTATTTTGTATATCTATACGGCCCGTATAATATGGGTAATTTTTGCTAGTAAAGATGACAAATGTCGAAAAAAAACATACAAAAGCATCACTTTTTTTACCATTTATTGATAAGTGATAATTAATACATCAATGGAAAATGAGGATAAGTAGAAAAAAAGTTCAAATAGTTTTACAGTATTTTTTTAAAAAACATTGAGCCGTTTTCGATTATCATTTATTTGAGAATATTTTAATAAACATGTATTATACAATTTTAAAGCCACGTAGGACTCAATTGATATCACAAATATAAAAAATGGCAGGTATTCTTTGGATAATAATTTAGTCATCGGGCTTGTCAGTGAGACTATCATTAGGATTACGTGAATCTTCTTCCGGTATGGTACTAGTGATTGTGTTTGAAAATTTTTGAAAATAAGCACTTGTTGAGTATTCTATAACATGAATGCCACTCGCCGTGACCACATGAATTATATTATTTGCTGTTTGGTGGGAGGATGAGTCTGTTGTAATGGAGAGAATGCCACTGGAAAACTTTTTGTGAGCCACAATGACCCATTGAGGTAATATGTCGTCCATGTACTTGTAAACTAGCATTGTCTAAATGAAATGAGAAATGTTATATAAGAGCACCCGATGTACAAAAGTATGAACAATGACTGTTTTCAAAAAAATTCTATTAAATAAAATAATAAGACTTACACATCCAAAAGTACCCAAAATTATTTCAGCTCGACCATCCAAGTCAATGTCAGCAACACAGACAGCTTCTACGGTATCCTATACACATTATTCAAGATTTAGGACCAACAAAAAACAAACGAAATGCATTTTTTAAAAAAATTGATTAATTTTACCCATCTAGAGCTGAATTTTAATGGAACGCCAGTGGTGAAACGATCTTCAATAGTATTTCTGAAAAATATACAATTAATACATACTTAATAAGTATTACTTATGTGGTATGGTTTTCAGAATAGGCTAAAGTCAGTGAAAGTTAATGAATTTACGTGTAAATGTAAGTTGGAGAGCACGCTGATGCAACCTGAAAATTAAAACAAGACATAAATTTATTCACGACTCTCATTATTGTATACTTCTTTTAAAAAAAAGTACACAACTTACAACTACATTGAACTGGAAACCATCAGTGAAGGACTGAATGGAAGTTATAAGGCCGTCATAATTATGTTCAGTCTTTTCTATTGTATCACCGTCCGGCAGCTCAAAATCACCGTTCCCTTTTGATTTAGTTGTCTCCAGTGAGGCATCAAATCCTTGACTGTGACTATGTAAATTTTCACTCTTCTAAAGAACAAAAGATAATTTGTGAGTAAAAAGAAATATTCAAACTTGTGACAAGGGAATTATTTTTATCAAAATGCCAATTATGTACATACCACGACCCAAATGTGTAGCGTTCCATCTTCACATCCACACAATGAAATTCGTCTAAGAAAAATACAAGTAAACCAAATAAAAATGAAACTTATTTTGATTTTTGCATAATGATAAAAAAGGTAGACATCATATTATATAAAAAAATTACTTTGTTCTTTCATTTAGGCATTCGACATGTACTCGAGTTACTATAGACTCAAATTCTCCAGACAACTCAGGAAAATATTTGCCTACTGGAACTTCAATAAAAGAATTTTTGTCTTCACCGGGTTGGAATGCATGAATCCGGCGATCAGATCCAGTCAACAAAAAAATATGTCCCTAAAAATAAAAAAATGATTGTGATATGAAGTAGAGGAATATTAATTATTTTACATCAAATGTCCAGGTTAACAATTGGATGAATGACGTAAGTATTGATTTACATAAGAATCGTTGTCCATTCTGACTGGAACATGGAACAAATCAAAAGGGATGTAATCCAGTCGTACTCTAGATAAATGTTGCCCAATCAAATCAAACTGACTAGAGTCTACATGATCTTTCACCCTAGCTTTAGGACTGAAACTTTTTGAAGAGAATCCTTCAGGGGAACTGTATGATGGAGAATCTGGTTGAGAAGCATTAGCCGAGTAAATGTGTAGTCCTCCCTTCGGTTTGTCATCTCCTTCATTTCCACCCGCTTTCTAAAAATAAAAATTTTACATCGTTATTGTTTTATGTGAATCATTAAGAACGAAATAGTATACAAGAGTATCAATATCAATTAACTGACGTGAACAAATGAGACAGCGAGTACTGGATAAGTATCTTGAAAAGAATCCAAAGCAACAATTTCTATATCATCTGTAAAAAAAAATTTATTATCAGTATTAAATAGATAGAATGTATCACATTTAATTAAATATTACATGATTAGATATCTCACTTGGTAAGTCTGGTAGGGTCATTTCTTCTAAATTCTTTGCTGAAGAATATGAAAATATTTTGCCATAATTTCCAGAGCCTACAATTAATATATTTCCTAACCGTGTCACAGAATAGATGGAACCTTGGCTGGGCAATTCAATAAATTGCTCTTCACGCATAATGTCAACTAAAGTAAATGTCTAATTAACCTATAAAATGTAAATACTTAACTAAACTCGAGAAATTTGGATAAAAAATAAATCAAAAAAACTAATGTACATATGTGGCGGCTACGTAAAGATTCAAAAATCTCTTCAAATCTGTTTTTAATTTTTTTCAAGTTGTGACATTTATTTATCTTTTATTGTGGTTTGCTTATTTAAAAAGCACATGTAAATATGGTGTCGGCAAATCGATCTCGTCTAGAAACAAATTTTTTAAGACTTTTATCAAAATGTGAAACAATGACGTTGGATATTCAAACCCATGAAGGGAATGAAAACTGGAGATTGGATAAGGTAACTATAATTTATTTATTTGTCAAACTGTTTTATATGACGTAATAATTTATGAACTTGCTCTTTATTCTAATTCTTTAGTACACAAATGCCTTACGCGAGATGTTGAACGAGCTGAAAACTGGACCCAAGTAAAGTTCTAATTACAATTGTTGCACTGTGTGAATTCTGTGTTACTGGTAATTGTGTTTCATATATTTTGCTGTGTTGATTACAGTCAGCCTGATCGAGATTTATTGAAGGAATATGGCTGTAGACTAGATTTGCTCAAGGGAATAATTCAGACTTCAAAGTTGGTAAATAAGCCGATCACGACGATTAATGTTTTACCTACATAATTATTTTATTTATTCTCATTTCGCATGAACCCATTTTATTTCTTTATATGTAGCCGAATATAGAAGAGCAAGCACTTGCATCTCAATTAATTCAAACGGGTACGTCCTCGAGTAGTCTTGATGTTGGAAAGTCCATGGAGATTAAACAGAGACATAGGACAAAATATGCTGAGGATTTAAGAAAGGAATTATTGGGAGGAAATGTACCAGACAATGAGACGTCCACTTCAGAGAAAAATCAAGACGTCGATGAAATATTAAAATATCAACATTCAATGCAAGAAAAAATTGCAGATCACATGTTAGAACTGACTCGGCATTTGAAGGAACAAGCATCTTTAGCTGGACAGATTGTCAAAAATGATACTGAGGTATGCACGTAATATATCTACAAGAATAGAATTTGAAGAAAGTATTTTCAGTTGTTTCTAAAACTTTGGATTTTTATAGGTTTTGGGAAAATCAAGTATACAGATTGATATTAATGCAGAAAAGTTAAAAGCAGAGTCAGAAAAGTTGGAAGTTTTCAATAAACGAGCATGCAAATGTTGGGTCTGGTTTATGCTTGCCTTGGTGTGTTCTACATTCATGGGTATGTTTTTTAAGTTTATTAATATTAATAATTATCCGACTTTTCATATATATGCAGATTACATTTATATTTGTCTTTTTTATTTTGTAGCAATGGTGCTATTTATGCGACTATTCAGGAAACGAATAATCTTACCGGAATCAACAGCTGTGAACGAAGAATTATAACGTAATGAGAAGCTTACTAACACTGTGTATATTCCCCTGTTTTTAGAACTTGTTGAGAAAGGCAACTCTGTGAGTTATCAACGCGAAAGTTATATATATTTTGAATAGTTAATAATTTGTGTAACATTAAGGTTAAGGTGTAAAATTTTTTCATTAAAAAAGCGTCCGTATTTTACTTTACTTCTATATAACTTTTGAGTCTACAATTCTTTCATGTACATATAATTCTTAGTCTAATGACTTGACATACATTGGTTTGGCTTGTTTTTTCAATCGTTCTTGGAAGGCTCCTTGCTCTTTTCCCTGGCGTCTGGCCATTGCCATTTTTGGTAAATTGACTGGTCTCGGATAGGGTATTCTATAATGTAAAGCTGCATAAAAAATATCACAAATTTTAGAACATAAATAATAAGAATCTCACTGCCAATCTTATAAGATTGACACTTTTATTTATAAGTACATTGTTTCTTTTGTTTTACCAATTTCTACTCTCGCCTCTCCTTCTTTAATACAATCTGCAATAGTTGAAGGGTCAGTCAAATTTCTATTCTTTTTCCTGCATGTTATACAATTTGTATAGACTTCAAATACAGTATATAAGTGTTTACAATCGTCAGTAATGTTAAACTGCTGAATGAATGACTTACATTAAACTTTTAGCCTCTTCCCGAATATATTCTCTTTCCTGTGTTGTGGTGGCAGCATCTTGAGATTTGGATACCCATGTCTTACTGAGACGCAAAACTCTTTTATACAATGCTAACACTTGCTGCCTTTGTCCTACTGATGACATGGTCAAACTTTCTTTCAACGTTGGAACCGAAACAAACTCATTTTCTAATGTGCCGATTATTGCCAAAGGTCGCAATTTATTTGTTTTTTATTTTTGAAAGATTTCTTCCCCCCGTTCCCAGTGGCGGAAATAAAATAAATTTTGAACCGTCGGGACCCGAAAAATCGAGCTGTAGACCCCGACTCGGGTTCTATTGAATTTGTCTATTGTAAATTACAAAAGTGAATTCTTCGACCTCCCCTTCATTTACATTTTGATATCTTGTCTTTTTATATAGTTCTAGAAATTTGAGTAGTTAATGGAAATGACTATGCCAAAGAGTAAAATGATTCTGGACAAAGAAAGCAGAGAGAACATGATAATAAAGTACGAGCTAATGCACTGATCATCAGTGACTGATGTCGTTTTAGCAAAATTATTTATTCCCATCCATATGCATACAAATCGATAAAATCTATTAATTTCTCTTGTGGATTATTTTATATTACTCAACTACTCGACATAATAATATAAGTACACTAACACTTAAATTGGAACGATAAAATGTATGATATGATTTTTAATGTAACATAAACCCATCATCGTAATACCTACACCCTCATGGAAATTATGAATTTACCATGAAAAACAAAGATGACCAAGAATTGAATGAAGAGAGCCGAGTCTTTGTGACGTTAAATTTAGTCGTCAGCAATTGCAGCTTTTTGTGAAAAGGATCTGACCACATATCGAAGGACCATGGCAGCAGAAAGACCCGCAACTAATCCAGCCGGCATAAATTTACCAGAGCTTAAATATCGACTTCCCATCACTCCTGCTAGAACGGCAGACGTTCCTAATTGAACCAGGTAATTATTTGGATTCTGGGATGTCTGATATGCTCCAAAGGCAAGTACAGAGCCAAAGAGGAGACCCATTCCCAATGATGTTGTACTTCCTGCAATTAGAGACAAAATGTATTATACATTGTGTAAACTATTTCGTTTCTGATCAATCTTTCTGTGCCTCGTAAAAACACAAAACCGATGGCAATAAAGACGTTGACATGTTGTTGTAATAGGAGATTCTTAAATTGTGAAATTGATATCTCGGGGCTGTCAATGGCTACTATGCTAGTATAAATTTAATAGACTAAATGATTTAGTACATACTAAATAAATCCATTCTCCTACATGTATTAAAATTAGAATAGCTCCAAATCTACTAGTTGCCCTTTTGAAGTAAACTTCATTTTAGAACAATACTATTGTCATCTTAATGTATTTACACAAACTGTCAAAAAAAGTGTACAAAGGTACTTAAACCTGCATTGTCATTACATAACCATGTTGCTTTTTTTTAATTAAAGGAAAAGAACGCTTTGAATAATTACCTGCTTTCACGAAGCCAACAACCCCACCGGCAGCTACCAGGACAGCGTATCCATAAGCAAAATAATCGTGGTTAACCATTTTTTAAAAGTTTTTTTTGACAAAAAAGGGAGAAAAATTAAAATAAAAACGAGAACGAGAATCAAGGAAAAAGGGGGGGCGTGGAGTTCGGAGTTCGAATGGCGTATTTTACCGGGAACCGTCGGCTAATTTTTTTAAAAATAAATTTTTTTGATAAAAAATTTTGATAACGAGTTTATCATTCTACTGAACAGTCTTTTAGAAACTGTGTTCGTCTACTAAATAATATCTACAAAATATATTCATTAGATATGTAATTGGCAAGATTCTTGCCTTCGTAAACTGAGAATTTGTAGTTTTCTAAGGCATAGTTCCTCGATAATTATTATCTGTTCCGGCTGTTTTGACCCTATGTCAAGTCATGACATTAGTTGAAAAAGAAATGGGGAGGAAGGCAGCCTCTTTCTGGTCTTTGGTCATGGCTGCCTCATGTTTCAAGATCTTGTTGATACATTCCTAGTAAGATGATAATATAATTTACCATTTTTTAAAACTAAGTACATGTGTAAATTATTAATGAAGTATTCATTGATTTTGTATTTGGTAGTCGATCAACTGACTTTGAAGTACATCGAAATTGGTTGGCTATAACACATTCTCTCTCACCTAAACGTTGGTATTATGAAAAAACTTCAGAGTGGACCCTGGACTATCCTGTTAGTATATTTCAAAGCAAAGAATTATTTTGTCATTCTCATTACCTAAGATCTAATGTCATGATTGAACTTTATTTTGTTTTCAGCCATTTTTCGCATACTTTGAATGGACTCTGTCTCAACTCGCAGTGTATTTTGACAAAAATATGGTTAAAGTAGACAACTTGAACTATGACTCAGAGAGAACAATTCTGTTTCAAAAGTTATCTGTCATTCTAGTGGACTTGGTGTTTGCTTACAGTATACTAAGGTAAAACTAATACATTGCATTGTATCACTTTTATTGTCTAAGTTGTCAAACTATGAAATTTATAAAAATGTATTTTGTTGTAGGATTGTGAAAGCCCTTCAAAAGAATATGCCAGAGTTCTCTAAATTTGAGGATATGCGATTGACATATTTCATCATCCTTTTCATAAATGGAGGCCTTTTCATGATTGATCATATTCATTTTCAGTACAATGGATTTATGTATGGAATCTTACTCCTTTCCATCTCAAAAATTTTAGAGGTACATTACAATAATTTTTTTTTCTTTATACCATTTGTTTTTTGATGAAATAATTCACTTGACGTAATTATTTTATTTCCAGAATAAATTTTTCCAAGGAGCATTCCTATTTTGTACTCTTCTCAATTTAAAACATATCTATCTATACATTGCTCCAGCCTATGGAGTCTATCTATTTAGAAGATATTGTGTTCACGGTAATGGTTTTGCCTTGAGGCTTAATTTCAAAAACCTTATTGGTTTGGCTACAACTGTACTTTCCATCTTTGCCATTTCATTTGGACCATTTTACCAACATATTCCTCAGGTGAATAATTTCCTTCAAATTTTAATCTTAATTTTTTTTCAATACGTAATGCGTAGTAAAAGATTTCACAACATTTTAATTCATTTGTAAAATAGATTCTAAAGAGGCTTTTCCCATTCAAACGTGGACTTTGTCATGCTTACTGGGCACCGAATATTTGGGCAGTATACAATTCAGTAGATCTTGCTTTGAATTTTGGTAATTTAAATAAATTACTCATATTTTCCATAAGGTAAACTTGATTTTGAGTTTGTAAAATCATTCTTTCTACAGCTGGAAACAAAGAAAAGAGAAGTGCAGCTACTGGAGGCCTTGTTGGTGAGAGTTCATTGACGGTATTACCAAATATCCAGCCTATTCACACATTTGGCCTTACACTACTTTTTATGCTGGTAAGTTTGATTTAAAAGTATCAATGATTTCACTGGACAGAAACTTGTCCTAATATGCTGGTTCGGTATATTTTACAGCCATCAATGTACAAAATTTTCCGGAATCCATCTAAACAAAATTTTCTCAATGGAGTCATCCTCACTGCATGGACTTCTTTTCTATTCGGCTATCATGTTCATGAAAAAGCCATTTTGAATGTCATTATACCATTCTCAATTATACATTGGGCTGAACCAAAATTATTTTTCTTGACCCTGGTCTCAGGAACCTTTTCTCTTTTTCCTTTACTTTTCACTCCATTTGAAATCATCCTTAAACTTTTACTCTGTTCCGTACATATCCTATTAACTTTGACTCAGTTACCATCCCTCAAACTGAATTTTCTAGAATTGATTTATCTAGTCGGATTTTTTCCATTGTTTTTACTAGAGAATTTTGGTCCTCATTTACTTCCCCGTTACCCATTTCTTCCCCTCATGCTTGTCTCTAATTATTGTTTTATTGGAATATTTCTCTGCTATATAAAATTCTACTGGAATTCTTTACAAATTGTCAACTCTGAAAAATATGAATTTCATCAATTCCCATCAAGCAAAAGTTCTACTGTGACGACGACTACGACTAGAACAACCAAAGCATTTAAAAAGAGAAAATAAATGTTGTATGTATGATTATTATTGCAGAAACAAAAACACATTTATTTGTTCATTTTTAAAAACTATTTAAAAAGTATACGTATCATGTAGCTCATTTGAGTATGTAGTAGGTGTACTTGTATTGTATAAATATTTATTTAATTGTAAATAAAAGTGTAACAGTAAAAGAGTATAAATATTTCAAGGAGCAAAAATTAATATTAGTCAAAACTCTTATAAAGATGAACCCAAGAAGAAAAATTAAATTAATTTTCTATTCTTTCACTGGCTTTTTCACTGCAGACTCTTCTGGTGTTTTCTTGACACCATTTTTGACATCTTTCAAGTCTTCAGGGACTGATGTCTTGTTTCCTTCGACACCAGTTTTGACCCCTTCTTCACCATTCTTGACAACCACTACTCCTGTCTTGACATCAACTTCCATTTCCACGGAAGGTTTTTCTCCAACGTTGACTCCTTCTGGTTTCACTGGGCTTGGGCCAGTGATTTTAATTACTCCAACTGGTCCAGAACCACCGGGAACAGCTCCAGGTGGTTTGACCTGTGTACATATGAAAAAATAATGATTAGAAAAAATAAATTCATTTTAGATTGGGTCTTTAATTCTCACATCTGGTTGAACAATGTAGTAGACGGGATATTGAGCCATTTGTTGGTAAGCTCCTGGATAAGCCTGATAGCCATATGGGCTGACTTGAGGTGTTTGTTGTTGCGTTTGAGCTTGACAAGTGGCTAAATAAGGGAATACAGAGCACAAATAATTTTGCCATATTGAGGTTGGGATTGGAGGAAATGTAACTGGAGCATATCCAGAGACTGGACTTGGTTGTTTTGTTGGTTGTAGGGGTGGTGGGACAGTCGTGGATGACAGTTTCTCAAATGGAACCGGTTGTTTGAGATACTGATCATTGGGAACTTGCTGTGGTTGTGGCTGTGATTGTTGTTGGGGAAGTTTTTGTTGTGGAACTGTCCCTGGAGTGTAGTAATAGTACATTGGATAGCCTGCTTGGTATCCACCACCTTGGTATGGATACGGATAAGGTGCGGGTGCTGGAATTCTGGCATACCCTGGTTGTCCAACATTTGCGTAACTTTGCACCTTCAGTTAATATTTTTTGATAAATTACAAATTTCTTTATAATTATGATATGAAATATATTACACGCCTTACATATTGTGGGTGTTGTTTACACTCAGCATGGCTAGCTCTCCCCATAATGTTGTACGTGGGATCGGGATGAATTCTTGAGATGACATCTTTCAAAAAATGTACAAAGAAAGTTTATAAAATTAGCCACTTTTTCCTATGTGAAAAAATTGAAAGCATGACAGTTTCAAAATTTTTAAAAAAATTCTCCAGTACCTCTGAAGTAATTATTTCTTGTGTTGCCAATCCATTTATTACCGTCTTGGTGGTCAAAATTTTCTGGCTCTGCCACTATAATTTTTTAAAGATAGTTACATTCAATTTTAATAATTTCAAAAACAAAATTATGCTATAAATTCTCGTTTTTTTTGAAACTAAAGAGTTAAGCTAAAATTATTTTTGTGTGTGACTGTACCATTAATCCTGTAAATTAAGGGATTAGAAGAGAAGGAGGCAGAGACGAGAGCCAGACTCAAGACGATGGTAAAATCCAAATTCATCTTGAAAGTATTTTGATTTTGAGTATTGGATGATTGTTTTTCAGTGTATGCGTGTGTGTTGCGTGTGTTGATGCGGCTTGTGCTGAGAAATCTTGACGTGAGCCAAGGCTGAATGAAAGTGACAAGTCGTTTAGGTGTGCTTGTGCAATAAGAAGTAATCGGAAGGGGGCTTAAAAAAATAAATGTTTTCTGTCACTACAGAGGAAGGGAGACAGGAACAGCAAAAGAGGCACTGGTACAGACATTATGACCAAAAAACTACCACACCTTTGTAGCCTTTAGGTATGAAATAAAATAGTTGCTTGTGAGACTCTTTAAGTATAAATATAGGGATGGATGTTAGACGAGAGAGAGAGAGAGAGAGAGAGATGTGATGGGATGAAGGGAAAGTTCAGGTAACAACAACAAAGGGATTCTCATCTCTCTCTCTATCTCAATGTCTATCTATACCTTAAAGTTCTCTTGAACTTGTCATACCTTTAAAAATAGAACGATGCATTGCATCTCTCTCTCTCTCTCTCTACCTGCCTGTCTAATGCCGCATCCCAATCCCATCATCTTTTTAATTTTCTAGTTTGTGTCCGTCTCCATGTACACTGCACTACATGTTATAAGAACATAGCCATGAATGTAATACCATACAGAAAAGTATTATGTTCAATGTTATGAAACCTTTTACGCACTTGACTAAAGGGATAGTGAGAATGCCATCATGTTATGTAATGGAGAGTTAGAGAGAGAGAGAGAGAGAGGAACCCTTCGGAAAAATTCCATAGCGTTTCAAGCATACCATAGAAAGGAAGAGTTTGACTCGTCATTATGTATGAAGGCAAGCATCCATCACATTGAAGAATACTTTGTAGTCACCAATCTTATCGTCCCATCCATCTCATCAGAGTCAGTAAAAAAGGATATATGTAATGTAGAGTTGGGCTCCTGGGGTACCTGTGCATATATATCAAAAAGGCTTAAGAACATGCTTTTCCCTCATGTCTGTGTGTGTGTATGTGTGTACTTGTACATTTAAAGGCTTGTCTTCGGGAGTCTCTTTCCGGACATATTTATTCACTACAGCAGGAGATCTCTGGGTCTGTATTACAGATACTATACAGTATGTGTACATTTATTTTATACATTGTCGTTAGAAAGGATTGTTAGGGTTAGAAAAGGTATATAAAATTTTAGTTCTATTGCTACCGTAAATACTCTGTGAAATGTCGTTGTAGTTAGACATTGTAAAAAATCCGGTTTGAAAGAAATTGAACAACTTTTATCAAATACAAACTTTGGGGTTTCCTCCTTCCCTTTTTTCTCCTCTTCTTGTTGTTGTTGTTGTGAAAAACTAACACTGGAGAATTTCTGTTCTTTACCTTTTTTGGTCTTTTGGTTTCCTATTCCTTTTGGTTGAAAACCATTATTAACAACTTTTTTTTACAATGATAACTAAGTAACAACGGTTAGGAAATGAAAGATGAAAAATTCTTTGATTCTTCTCTACTCTCAACATAGCCATGATTCTTCCAACTCTTTTTTTTTCTTTTGCTTTAGTCGTAGTAATAATTAATATTATGGAGTCAACATAATTTAAAAGGTTCTTTACAATTAATTCTTTGGTAAACAAAACATGGGCTGCAATTTTATCAAGAGAACATAATGTTAGTCCATATAAATAACATTAGCTAACATTATGTTAAGTCCATGTTAGCGTACGAGAATCAGGCCCCTGGTTTTTATTTTTTCCTCAAGTTCATACAAGAAAGCGTGTCTGTGAGGGGAGGGGTCACAACATACAAAATTTTGTCATCATTGTTGCAAACTCTTTTGAACCTCTATATCCTATAGAGGGTATTTTAAGTTGATCATGATCCATGATTTATGTAGAAATGCTCACATGTTTTATTTAGAAAAAAAGAGAAAATTCATTGTCTATCAGTATGATTTTATTAACAATTTTTCGTAACTCACAGATTCAGCAAAATTTCTCACTCATGCTTTTTTTTTGCTTACTTAAATTTTTTTAGCACTATATAATAGTCTTGGATATAATATATATAGCGCTCTCCTCACACTTTTTTTTTCACCACATCCATTTCCATTGGATTTTTTTACTTGGCTGATTTATTTTTTCTTGGTTGCACAAATTGTCGAATCGAGAATCTCACCAGCCAGTAAAAGTTTATTGTTGTGTGTTATGTTTATGTATATATGTATATTAATAATAATATAATATATAATAATTCCGTCACAAACACACATGCTGTAAATATTTTCAAGACACACCACTCATATATATGTATATATATATATATTATACGCGAACATTTTGTATGATGTCAATAACAATGATAATTTTCATGTGTTTTTTTTCTCTCTCTTCTTCTCTTGTTTCTCAAATCTATTTGCTGTGTAAAGTCTTATTATTATTTATATATATATATTGTATGAAGCTATAATTACACGAGACTTTTTATCAAATTATTATCAATACAACCTTTCTTCACAACATTTTCTTTTATTTATTTATTTATGTTTTTTTTGTATACGTAAGAGTTGTAAAAGGGAACTAGTCCCCATGTATTAATAATATTTTTTAATTGTATTTTAATAATAATGATTATTATTAATATACCTTTTCGCCGCATTCTTCATACATTATAGCCATATATATATATATATATATATATCTATATATCTATTATATATATATATAGTAGTTTGTATTTAGTTAATTAGTATTAGGTAATAAATATTTACAAAACGGCAGTATGTATTTTCCGTTCCTATATCCTTCCCTTCATCATGTTGTCAGTAGTTTAGTAATATTAAGTTGATTATTATAGTAAATCAATATTATTTCATTCAATATTATTATATTTAATATCATTCTTAATTTCTATGATTTCATTAGTTGGTATTTTATAATATTATTTATGTATCAGATTATAATTTACTAACCCCAAAGTGTAGTCGTATTCAGTTCATAGTTTTTTTTCTCAAATCTTACAATTTATTGATGCATCCCTAATAAGTAGTCAATTTCATTCATTCTTTTTTTATTCATGTACACAATTAAATCAAGTGTACAGGTTAGATATTGTTCTTTTTTTATACATCTGACCAACACTCGCCATTCATAAATTGTCATTCCTCAATTTGTTTCTGTTTGTGTATGGGGGCAAGGCTTTATTTATTTTTAAAAAATGTATTATCTATATTTATGATAATAGTCAGCGTCTTGCATTTTTCTTCTTCTCTTAAGTTAACAAATTTTATTTAAAAAATAATATAATCTCCTTTCATTAAAAATTAAGTGTATAAAAAAAGTTTCGAATCATTTTCTTTCTCTCTTATTTTTCAAAAAAGACTTTTATTTATTTTTATTGCCAGATGTACAGCTCGATTTTATAACATTTAAACTTTTTTTTTGACATCTTCCCCATAATTCATGACTATAATTTCAATCATATAAATTTAATGAGATTAATTTTTCATAATAAAAAATCTAGGGGATTTTTGTATATAATTGTAGAATTTAAGTTAATGGTTGAAACGGGTTGGCCAATGTAAATTTCTTTTTTGCATCATTTTCAATATTTTTTGATTTCCGCCAAGGAGATACTATTTTACGTTGGTTAAATAATGAAGAGGATGATAATTTTTTTTGTCAGTGTGTAGAGGAAGAGGATAAAATAAAAATTGAAAATATTTTCAGTCATTCTACTCATGTCATACTTGTTAGATACATACATTCAGTCAGACTATTTATATGCTGTTGTTTTTGTCCATATTTTTATTTTGAGGGATCAGTTAATTGTAGAAAGTGTATATATATATATATACACATACACATGGCTAGTATATAAGTATATATATATTTCTTTCGTTCATTGCTTAAATTATTTAAAGTGCTTCATTTTCTATCATATATTTATAATTGTATGTATAATAATAATAATTATTCCGTAAGTTCCATTGATACCCGTTATGAAATTACGTAACAAAGAACTCTGCATCATTATAACAACGTTTATCATTATCATCATCTTAAAATCTATAGTTCTCCTTATATTTCTTTTTACATTTTTTTAGTACAGACTTATTGTTATAGTACATACGTGAGAAAAACGAGTTTTATATATTTATTTTTTAATATATCTATATTGAGGTTTTTTCTTCCCTTTCTGTGTATAAACGTGACATAATAGTGAATAATATTATTTTATTTTTAATTTATTACATAATATCAGAATATATGCTACGACTACTTAACAAAAAGTTGGGTTGTATTGATTTAATTTTCCTTTTCCCTCGTGTTAAAAACAGTAGTCAGTAGTTCTACATTTTCTACTATTTTTTTAGCATTTAATCTACTTGTATAATAATATTTATTCCATAATTTTTCTTGTCTATATTATAATTATTAGTATAGACTAAAAATTTTTATTTCTTTTCTAAAAAGTCCCCTCTTCCATTTTTTTTGACTTGTTTTCAATTGACTGCAAGTCAAGAGATTCACAAATGAAAAAGAAAATGTTTTCTTTCTATTTTTAGTAGTACAACTTGTACAGGTATAAAGTTGAGCTTACAATAGTTTTTTTTGTTATGTATTTAATATTAATTATGAACAACAAGAACATGTTTGCTTTTTTTATATTAGCCGACATTTGCCATTATAACATGAAATTCATTTTACGGTATTTTAATAAATTAAATGACCAACCAGCAGTATTATCAAATTGGGAGATGACAAAAAGTTAGTCATCATAAACTTAATTTTTAGTTGTCAAACAAAAATTTCTTTAACTAAAATTTAAACAGAGAGAGACTTCGTCTTGGTTGATTGATTTTTTTAGTGTAAAATAATTTCTTGTAAAGGTAAGGAAGAAATAAGAAATTCACTAATAATAAAATTGAATTTCTTCTAATTGTAATTAATATGGGGGTATCCGGGGTATTAATTATTTTTTTCTAATAGTCAACAATTTAAATGTAAAATCACTATTTGTAGTCGGAGAAGGATTGAAACTGAAGGACCATAATAATAATTGTAGTATAAAGTAGTAGATTATAATTAGAGTTTTCATTTCTTTTGTGACTAAATATTTACAGAATATGTACACAAACACAAAGTTTGACATAATATTTTTTTGACTGTCATTATTATTAATTGCTATTATTTATATAGTATATGTATAGGTAGGTATATATAATGTGTAATAATATATATAAATTGTATTATTTAATATATTAGTCATGTCTAAAAATTGACTTTTTCATCACTCCAAATCTTTTTGAGCATCATCCAGAATACCAGCACCAGCCAACATATTTTAAATAACATTTTATTTTTTTCAGTAGTTTAGTTTAGTAGACCAACTAATTGTTCTCATTATCAATGTCTCACAAATCAGCAGTGACTAAACTGCGGGTACACTGGTAACATCTGTAATAATAGATTTCAGTTCGGAGTGGCAAAAAAGTAGATTGACGCTTTTTAACTTTTTTTTTTAAAATTGATTAATTAATTTTAGTTTTACATTGAGTATACAAACTTTCTATTTAAGCTTGGCCATCAATACTATTTTAATTCATATTTAATATTACAATTTTTAGTATTTATTTATTACCATTTACTACTAAACACTAAATATAACTTTTTTGCTTATTTTTTTTGCTCACTGTGTACAGATATTTCCGTGCAAGACCTTTACATTTTTTGTTTCGTTTTAATTTCATAATTTATAAAAATCTCAAGGGATTTAAAAAATCTCTCATTTAAAATTTAATTTAATTACAGAATGACACTTTAGTTTTTGGTTAGTTTCAATCAAAATTAAAAATTTGTGACTCTCTTGTTTTGAATATAATCTCAACATGATATTAAATTAATTTTTGTTTGTTTTAATCTCTCATCATTTTTCGTGTTTTTTGAAGAAGAACCAAAGGATGAAGAGGAGAAAAATAAGATTAATTTTTGTTTCAGTATTCACTTCACTGCACACACACAATATTATTTTTTTTATATAAAAAAATCATCATCTTTGTAAGTAGACCGTTGTTTTTTCTTGTTACAATTTTGGACAATTTAATTTTTTAATTGACCATTCTCAAGTTTAAAGACTAACTGTAATATTTTGTAGATTGTAGAGCTGAGGTTTATTTTATAATATTTCTTTTGACCAAGAGTTTTTTTTATTCTTCTTCCATTTGATTTGAGGTAATAATAAAGAAGTGACCAACAATTATATTAAA
The DNA here is from genome assembly GCA_034700945.1 of Arrhopalites spinosus. NCBI lineage: Eukaryota > Metazoa > Arthropoda > Collembola > Symphypleona > Arrhopalitidae > Arrhopalites > Arrhopalites spinosus. The sequence continues at coordinate 86,946 of JAQIVZ010000014.1, forward strand.
ATGTAGAACACTATTTTTAATATATCTGTTGCATTTATTTTTTGACGACACAATTTTTATTTTACACACAAACACAGAGGAGGAGACCAGTTGTTCTATTTTAAGTTTGAGGACCAGTCTTTTGAACCACAATTTTCGGACTTTTATTTTTTTAAAATTGTTCAATAGTTTTAGAGATGGGAAGGGTGAAGAAAAACATAAAGTTGATTTTAACAGGAATTTTTTATCTGTAGGAAAGTTTAATTGTTCCAAAGTCTAATCTCCAGTGTACCTCTATGAGGGGTGAAAACAAGGACTAAATATTTTCATTTATTATTGTATTGTCACTAATTTCCTTTTTTTTGAATACAAATTTCCATTTCAAAGGGGTCACAAGAGTCGGACTAGATGAAAATCTTGTTGTACATACAAATAGTTTGTGTCTTGTTTTTAACTTGCCCTTTCTTGCTCTCTCTTGTCTGTTGAAATAATTTCCCGTTGTACAAATTCACCTTGTTTCAGAATGACTGCTGCTGTCATTTATAAATTTTTCAATGTTGTTTTTTTTGTTATTGTTTATTCTTCAAATTTGTTGTTGTTGAGTTGAAATGACAGGAAACGAAGGTTGTACATTATTTATACATGGTACATGATTCCTTGTACATGATAGATTCAGACTTGTTCTTCAAAAGTCAAATTTATTTTTAATCACACAAGCGTTGTTTTCCCTTTCTCCCTGTCTTCTTTTTTGACTTTTCCTTGTTGTTTCTTCACAAAAGTAAAAATTTATGTTTCATTTTGTCATGTGATGACAGGCAAGTGTTGAGAGACTATTTTGGTTGGTTGAGAATAATTTATTTTTTATTTTCCTTCTTGTTCTGATGGTTGTGAATAATAATATTGTCACTTTTAAAATAAAATTGTTTTATACAGAAAATAATTAGGAGTTGAGTTAATAATTGAAGGGAATGAGGAGGAAGAGTTGAGCATTTAATTTTAAGTTTAATTAGTGATTCAAAAATAATTACTTTTACTGCTCATGAATACTTTTTTTTATTACAAGGTAGAAACTGAAAAAATGAGGTGACATGGTGAATCGTCATTTGTGATGGCCTTTTTTTCCTTTTATATTTGGTTCTTATGTATTTAGAATGTAGAAGATAAGATAAGTCCTAGTGTTTTTTTTATATACAATGTAAATTAGGCGGAGGAGCACCATTGTTGAGTGTACATTTTATTTTAGTTTTCTCTTTCTTTCTTGTTCCAAAAAAAAAAGTTGAATAACTGCAGCAAGAAATTTACTTGTCCTTGTTTTCTTGTCTCCTTGTTTTTTTTGACTTGGATTATACAACAAGTTTCTTTTTATTTTGTTAAGTTTTCTTCTTCTTTCTTTTAGTCACAGGTTGAGTACCCTTGGGAAAAATCCACGAGTTGGCTTACATGAAAAAGGTGTAGAGAGGAAAGTAAAGCAAACCGGTGGCTTCTTCCGGGAGTCCGTATGTAAATAGTTAGTTTTTATATTGTAGTACTTAATTTTTTTTCTTGCTTAAATTGCAAAAGGGTTTTTTTTCTTTTTCTTCTTCATGTTGAGAAAGGGAGAGTGAGAGACCGTTCGTATTAAAATCGCATTATTATTAAATTTTTCTTGTAGTTAATTAATTAAATTTTATTTGAGTGTCCTTTTCTTGAAACTTTTTTTTAAAACGAGTCACCCAGTACTTGTCCTTGTTTGTGTGTGGTCAAAAAACGAAAGAAAACTTTTTTTCTTTTTCATTTTACAAGTGTTTGAAGGTTCAAGTGTAGGAGAGTAGAAATTTTAAACTTATTTTTCCAAATGGCACCAAGTGTGTCGTTTTTTTGTTTTTAAAATTTTATTTGTTAAAAGTCTCATCATTCTTGATGATGAATATTTTTCAATACTAATATTTTATTTTTCCAGAGTAATATTTTTAAATTTTGTGTGTGTGTTTCGTTTTTTTTCATTATTTTATACTGCCTAGTATTTTATTTTTTTTAAATCTTGTTTTTTGTTTTTAATATCATAATTATTACTTTCCTCGGTACAATTCGATGATTTTGTCTTGATCGACAGGTTCAAAAATATGCGGCGCATTGCATAGGATACCAAAAGTTCCTGTGGCTGTCACCAAGAAGAAAATCCAGAGTTGAAGTCGGTCGATGACCATTGCCACGTATTTCCAGTCTTCCCGAACCTGTCCATTCCCCCCAATCGAGAGAAAGTGAAAGTAGAGAAAAAAAGAGAAAATGCATACATATAACATTTATATTAGAATGGCTCACTTTCTTTCATTGTGTATGTACAATAGTGTACATGTACATGTGTAACATGTAATGTTATGGAATGGGAAATGGTCATATGGTATAAGTGTTCAAAGTATACATGAGTTCTCTAATATTACTCCTCCCCCTCCTCCATTCCCTATCTCTCTTCATGTTTGAGGTAACCTAGCCCCCTTTTTTTCTCACTCTCTCTCTGCATCGACGATAAAAATGGTGACAGTAATAGTGATTCTGTTTTACTAGCCCTTTTTTTTCTTCTCCCTTTTTTGTCTATGAAGAGAGAGAGAGACGAGAGAAAATTCCAGGATAGGACGGGATGGTCTGAGAAGGGACAGTGAAATGAGTTTTCATGTAAAATTCCGCTATATTGTGACTATGTCTCCTCCTTTTAGCAACTAAAGAACGTAGAAAGTAAGGGGGAAGACGTGTTGTCTAAATGGAGCGTGTGAAGTGTGAACCGATTGCAAATGTTCCTCCTAGAAGAATCTCTTACTTTGATCCTTGGTTAGAGAAGACGAACGAGGAGAGAGAGAGAGAGAGAAAAGAGGGTCGCCTTCTTCCTTCTACTGTATATATCCTTCATGTTATTTGTCTTACCTCTTGTCCCTTCATGGAAATGGATTCATGTTTAATCCAGGTGGATTTCGATTTCTACTCTCCATCTCTTTTTTTATGTCATCCTCACATCCACATTCCACTCCATTACCATACTCTCACAGGAGCTTTAAACTGGTCCACCAACCCAAAACCTTGCTCTGGTCCTCCTTCTCTACACTTTTTTATCCATAAGAAATTGTCACTAGGAGAAAGGACCCCCACTACCCAAAAAAAAATGGAGAGGGACTCTTTTCTCTATCAAAGAGTACGACGTGGGACCAAAAGAGAAAAAAAAGAGAAAGAGGAGAAAAGAGATAGAATTTTCTCCTTGGACTGTCTAAAATATTCTTTATCTCTATCTCCCTCTCTTTCTCTAGATTTGACTTGCTCTCTCTGACTATCTTTGAAGAGATAGACTCTATAGGGGTTTTTTTCTTCTCTTCTCTTTTCGTCTTGTTGTTTATGAAGGAGAAGGAGGAGATGATGCAAGTCATCGTAAGTCATGAAGACTATCTGTGTTGATTGTGGAGTGGTTACTGTGTACACTAGAGTACCTAGAGAATTTTTTGGTGGGGAAGAGGAAGAGGAGAGAGAGAGATGGGGGGAGTAGTCTTTTTCTCTCTTGTTGTTTGGGATTGTATTGTAGACTATAAGTAGAAAACAAGGTTCTATATAGGATTGCTCATGTCACTCATGCATTATTCAAGAAAATCGACCAAAACCTGACTTCCATCAACTATATCCTACAACTCGCTCTTCTTCTCCTTGTTCTGCCTCTCTTCCTCTGTACTTTTTAGAGAGAGAGTAATATATACGCTGTCTTTTTTCCACCTGGTTTTCCACAGTCAAATATGTTTTCAACCTCCCATTCTCTCTGTGCAAATGTTTCTATTACATTTTATGCTTTGTCATCTTGTCCCTCAGACAAAATGAAAATAGCATGTTGTTCTCTAGTCTACTCCATACAAGAACAACACACACAAGTCATAAAATACAAATGTCTTAATGAAAGGATGTCCGATGTTTCCCACCACCATTGTCTATATACCCTCCCCCCTCCCTCCCTCTTTGTACTGAGTAATTATAAGGGAACACACAAAAAGGAGTTTGGTGGATTCTCTGTATTGTTTTGTTTTTGTATTGTATATATATGTATGTACATATAGTGAAATACTTATAGGCAAGAGACGTACTTGAATGTATTCATCCTCATTTCGTAGATGCTCGGCAATAAAATCAACGGCTTCAGTTGCTCTGAAGGCTTCTGTTAAAAACAAGGATAATAGAAAAATATCAAACTTTATCCAAATTAGTTTCTTTTTTTTGTAGGATAATTAAATTAGTAACAATATTTAATATAAAAGTCTTAAAATATTTTTTCAAACCTGGTGTTAACAATAAAGAGTCTGAGCTCTCACTTTCTCTTCTTTCTCGCTCACGTTCTTGAGCCTACAAAGGGAGAAAAAAAAGGAGAGAAAATTAATAAATTTGTTTGTCTCAAAAATAATATTAATTTTAAGCTCATTTATGTATTATCTTCACTCCCTTCTCTGGTTCCTTTTGTTCTGTTCCCCCACTTTTTTTTTGTTTTTGTAAGGGGAAAACAAAAGGGAAGAGAGGAAATAAATTAATTTTACCTTTCGGTTAATTTTACAATTAGGATGGTGAAGGTCGGCTAGCTCTAATGCTTCTAATGAATGTTTGGGAGGGAGTTCTGGTAAGTGGAAGCCTTGATTTGGTGGCGGGGCCCGCTCCGCACTACCAAAGCTTGGGACTTCTGTACCTATCATTGAAGAAAGAGAGAGAGAGAAAGAGAAAATTATTATTTAAATTATTTAGACAATGCAGACAAAGAAAAAAAACACCGTTGAATTAATATTTAAATTCATTTATCTCTATATAAGTATCTCTCTATATTGTATCATACCCGGCATCTCCATCATCCATCGCAATCTAGTTTTCCGAGGTCGTCTCATACACAGGTAAATCTAATATGAGAATGGAATACATCATGAATTAACAATTAGAATGTGATGACTTGTATTTTGTGTGTGTGTGTGTACATTTTAAATGGAAATGAATATTGTAATGAGAAAAAAGTTAAAATTTTACGGGGAGATATTTTAGAAAGACGACACGTATCCAATGGGGCATGCGATGAGTTCGTGGACCTCGGAAATTCCAATTAATGATGACGACAGTAACTAAAATAGAGAAAGTGTTCATAATGAAGGTGAAGAGGAGATACTTGGCGATGAGAGGAAGGACCAATGAGGTCGGAGGAAGAATCTTCGACACGAGCAACAAGAACACAACCAGTGACAGGAGGATGGAAATTCCCAGTGTAACTTTTTCACCCGCCTATCGTCCAAAAAAATAATAGAAATAATTACACATCAATTAAATTTTATTTTTTAAAATACAGATAAACAAGAAAGGATTTTTCCAAAGGTTTATAAAAAATTCCAATTAATTTTTAATTGTAGAAATATACATATATATATATATTTATATAAAGTATAAAACAAGTTGGTACAGAAAAAATAGGAGAAAGTGCTGACATACCTCAGCTGGCAGGTAGAAGACCAAGACGCAGAGAAATGAAATCAACACTGTGGGTAGAATCAAGTTGACAGTGTAGAACAAAGTTTTTCGTCGAATCGTTATGAAGAAGGTGATGTCCGTCTCTGTATGGTTTCCAGGGTACACGTTTAAGTAGGCTGGAACTTCTATTATGTCCCATGTCCCTACAATCAAATAAAAAAAATCCACGTGTCAAATCACACACAAACATTTTTCTCTCTTCAACATCTAATCCAATTCTTCCAAACCGATTCCCCCTTTCCCTTTCATTTCTTTTCTTTTCCTTCTTTTTTTTGTCAAAAAAAAAACTTTCTCCTATAATATTCTTCTTTTCCAACTCTTGGTTTGGACAAAAAAATAAATATAAAAGGTGTTTAAATCATCAAAATTGACTATATGGTTTTTAGCTTGTAAGACGCCACGCCATACCTTTAATAGAAAATTAAATTGTATTATTTATTGTTGGCTTTTATCTATTTTCTTTTTCAAAAACTTTACTATTACTATATAACACACTAGGTAACACACAAAGTATGTTTGTAGGAAGAGAATTCTTTTCTTTTTTTTATCAGAGCTTTAAAAAAACAAGTTTGACAAATATTTTTTTGGGGTAGTACTTTTTTTATTCTATGGATACTCTTTATATATTGAACAAGAGAAAGTTGTCTAGGAGGGGAAAGTGAATGATATTGTGGATAGATATATGAGGGGATATAATATATACCATGCAAATTGAACATGGGTTACTTTTGTGTTGAGTGAAAAGTGTCATTCTAACATTCTAAATTGAAATCCAATGAGCAACTCTCTTGTCGCTGTCTACTTTTCAATTCAATTCACTTAAGGTTTTGATTACAAAAACGAATAGGAAAATCTTCTCTCCCCCTCCTCCTCCTTCCTCTTTTTCTCTCAACTTTGAAGCGCATCTCTTTTTTTCTCTATCTCTTTTTCTACATATGCTACAGACAATCTGACAGTAGCTGTGAAGGAGTGATCACTTTTAAATTCTGTGAATAAGACAAGTTCCTCTCTTTCTCTCTCTCTTGTTTTCTTTTATAATTTTCTATAGTCGGGGCTTTCTCTTTTCCTTATATATTTGTACTTTCTCTCGAGTCTAACAAATTGATGTATAAATCAATTTACTCCCTTTATCATTATCCTCAGATTGTTTTCATTCTTTTTTTTCCTTCTTCTTTTTTTCCTTTACAAAATGGGAAAACAACACTTTTTTTCTCCCCAATCTTGTTTATATGTAGTGTCTTATTTAGGTTAGACTTGGACTCTAAACAAAGTTTAACAAACCATGTTGTATTATTTTTTTTATACAAAGTGAATTGACTATACACAATATATTTATTTTATTTTATTTTCTTCAAATTATGTATCTGTACAGGGTGCTTGATAATCATTGACAGTAGGAATGTCACGAAAATAATTTTTTTTTAACTTTTATTGCATGTACTACACTGATTATTTTTTTTGGTTTTGTAAAAAATACTTTGGAACGGTTTTTTTTGTCGTAATTCAAGTAAAATGGATATAAAAAAATGAATAAAACTGTCAAATTACATGACACATAAAAAATTTTCTTTTTTTTACCTGATTTCCAATAGTCAGACAGATCAACAAAATTTTTATCATTGTACAAGGACAGTGACACCTGATCGCCGTTGAAAGTCCAACTCCCAAACTTCATACTAGAGTAAAGTCAATTTTTTTCATGGAGAAAGAAGGATGGGATGATCCATTTTTTTTTCAAAAGTTGTAAAATAAAATAAAAAAGAAATTTGAATAACAAGTGAGTTACTAAAAGTTTTTTTTAGTATAAAAACTTGTGAGAGGGGGGAGAAAAAAAGTTATGAAAATACTTGTCACATTTGAATATTTGATCACATTCAATTTTTTTTTCTTCTTCTCAATATCAATTCAAGTATAGCTTTCTCTCACAAGTTTTTTTTTCCAAAAAAAAAATATTTTTTTTTATTATGTAATAATTAAAGACTCCTTACATGCCTGTTGAAAAAACAAAAGAGAAAATAGAGATTAATATTTAAATGAATGACTATAAAGGTCAAAACTTGTTGAAAATGTTGTAAATATAAAAAAAACTTACATTGTTGTTGATCAAATGGGAAGTACGTAACATCTATTGTACATGAGCTCTATAAATAAAATAGAATGATGACAATGTGAATGGATTTTGAGTTCAAGATTAAAGATAAAATGGAGTGTGTAGATTATGAACACGCCATAATTTTCTCCTCACCTGATAAATTGCTGGTGGCACCCATAGTATTTCACCGTTTGCATATATTAAAACATTAGATTTGTATCTGACTTCGTAATTACCATCAGCACTGAAAAGAGAGAGAGAGAAAGGGACGATTACAAATAATGTCGTTAGTGGTGTTGGTTGTGGAGGGAAGGGAAAGAGTTTTTCAATATTTATTAGGTAAAAATATACATAAGGGAGAAAGTTGTGGTGTTTGGTTGGAAAAGGGGGGAAGAGGAAAAGTAGAGAGTAGAACTCACTTATTGAACAAGACTATATCGGGTTTCCAGACTTTGTCAGGTGGGAGACGTAGAACATTGATGCCGCCATAATCAGCCTCATCCCAGCGTAATTGGTAGTCATTCCAAACCTACAAACACAAACAACCAAAAACTTGTCACCCCAAACTGGAATCTCTCACCATACAGACACACACACAAACACACACACAAGTATAAAACTATAATTTTCAACTCTGCATAATTTTCTCCTCTTTCTCTTTCTCCCAGAGAGCAAAGGGAAAACTTAACTCATTGAACAAATTCCCATGTACAAAAAGAGAGAGACTACAGAAACAGAGACACTTTGAGCCCATTCAATTATATAAGAGAAGCAAAAAGGAAGGAAATGGTTGTGGCCACATGAAAAACAACAAGAGAAAGCAAGGGAAAGCAAGAGAGAGAGAGAGGGAGGAACAATAATAAGAAGGGAGAAAAAGTCAGGATAGGAAAAGAAGTAATGTACACACACACAAGACCATTAGATGAGAAAGAATCACCGAGTGATAGTACAGATAGAGAGGATTCTATTTTTTTGTCATGACCCCCCCTCCCCATTTTGTTCTAGACTCTTCCCTGCTCTCAGACTATCCCTAGTTTTTCCTCCTTCCATTTGGTATTGGCTTTGGAGACGGTGAGAGATGACTGGATGGGATCCATTGTTCTTCACTGGTCCATTTTCAAATCCTCTGAATCTGATTGTGTCTTTCTGAGATGGACCATCTCATCAATAAGCTCACACACACATACACGTACAACTCTCCAATCCTATACGCTCAGACTCTACACACACGGATGGTTCACTAGAGTCAACTATATTCCCTATAAAGTTGGTTCTTGACATGTTTTTTATTTCTCTCCGCCACTTCCTTAACTTTCTTTAGAGATTTGAGAGCGGGAGAGAGAAGGAGGGGGGACATGGAGTCGGAGTCGACTATGGGAGTGTGCTCACTCTCTCTCTCCCCATTACAATTTTTTACCTCCATTCACTTGTACCCTCGTAACCATTAATTTTTAGTCTAATTGTGGTTAAACAACCCGACGACGACGTTGGAAAAAGTATCCACACACACACAAATACCCACAATTTCTGTACATAGAGAAGAAGGAGGAGGGCAAGTAGAATCTCAATCCTTATGAGATTATTTTGAGCGCATGAATGATTTATTGATTTATTCCACCTAGTTTCCCTTAGACATATTCTACACACTAACTTTCTTCTTTTCTTGTCCTAGTGAAGACACAGAGAGAGAAAGTAAAAAAAAGTGGTTATAAGAGAACATTATATAAGTAGCACTCTATCTAAAGGGCCAAGAAAGAAGAAGGGAGGGAAACGAACCAGGAGGAAATTGTCGGAAGTTTCAAGATGTGCTTATTGTTCGTCTTCCTCACATATCCCTTTATTGCTCCTTCTTCTACAACTGTCTGTCTTATGTGAGGGAGGGGGGTATGTGGGTGTACATATGTCTTGTTATATATTGTCTCTCTCTTCCTCCTCCTCCTCGTACAATGCATGTAATGTACATTTCATCTCTTATTTTTCTTCCTACTCATTTACTTTATTCCATCAATGGAATAAAGTCTAATGCATAAACTAATCCTCCCCAACTATTTTTTCCCCTCTCCATCTCTTTACCCTTTTCCTCTCTCTCTCTCTCTTTTGGTCATTGATGACTATACATATTACCTCCAATACATTAGTAGACTAAGTACATTTAGAAAATTACTTTCTCAATAGTCTCATACACTCTCCCCCTTGAGTCTATATTTATATTTTAACTCTGTACATTGTTACACAATATCCATTCCAATTCCATTCTCTCACCCTCACTTTCTCTCTGTGGGGGTACTTCGAGTTGACAATTTTTCTATTATAAAAACAAGTCTACAATAAAAAATGATGATGATGATGATGCTGTTGGCAGGAATTAGTTTGAAACAAAAATCTCTACATTATTATTATTACTATAGGTTTAGCTGAACTATAAACAATAAACAACTCTTTTTTTTCTCTCTTCACAAGTCTAATCTTAATGTGGTTAGTGTTGTTGTATGTACATGTGTATGTAGTTTTAGTCGTATAAGAGAACATTTGTTTGTACACAGTATTAAAAAAAATGAGACTACAAAAGAAATGGAGGCTCAATATTTTTTGACTCTTGATCTTTGTGAGAGGAAGAGAGGGAGGGTTTTGAGACTGAAGAGTCTTAAAAAGTTGTGTGAATTCAACATTCCCTTGTCTCTGTCTCTGTCTATCTTTGTACACTATTTTGGCATGGGGATGGCAAGAAATGAGGACGCTATGCATAATATAACTATAGTTACAAGACACATTTACAGATATAGAGACTTTCTCTCTCTCTACTTTCTCTCTTTTGTCATATAAAAATATGTATAAAAATATTTACTCTATATTTTGGATGAAAAGTCTTTTGCGAGTGCATTGGCTTAGAGCCTTTTCTTCATGTTTAAACCCAAGTGGAGAGGAGACGAGTTCAAGTTTTTCCAGTTGTTTTGTATAAGAGAGAGAGAGAGAGAGAGAAAGGCTGAGAATGGGGTGAATATATGCAAAGAGCAAAAGCAAGTTGGATCTAAGTACAGGGAAAGTCACCAGAGAGAACATTATGTGTTTGTACAGGAGAAAAAAGAAGAGAGAAAGTTGGGAGCTTCTGCTCCTTCGTCCCCATTCCTTTTCTCTTGTTGTTGGAAAATACTCAAGAGGCTCCCAGTTCTCTCAAAAAACGAGAGGAACAAGACGAGAGATGAGTGAACAAATATTGAATAGGGAAAAATAGAGCGGCTACCGGATTTTCGTACCGGAAGTTCTTCCTCAGCTCCAAATCTAATCCTTTGTACTCATCTACATTTTCAAATCATACAACTCTCTCTCTCATTTTCAACCTGACTCACTCTCAATCGCTTTCCTCTACTCATTTACATCAAGTCCATCCTTCAAAACTTATCCTTCTCACTTTCTCTTTTTATTGTCATATTTTTCAACTCTCTCTCTTTCTCTCAATTCAATAAATGACCTCGTTTTCAAAAACTATAATCTTTCTTTGTCTTTTAACAGAGTTGACAATGAGTTGTCTTTATTAAAAATTATCCTTCATTCTTCTCACACAATGACTCTCTGAGTTGAAATCCAAAACAATTTAATTAATTTTAAAAACATTTTATTTATACATGTGTATATTATAAATATATACAAAAACATATACTTATAATATATATATATATATTAAAATTCCCTTTCTTTGATAAATTGGGACATTTACAATTTTCTTATTAAATTTATTTTTCAAGAGGAAGAAAAAAGGAGAGAAAAAAGAGAGGGAAAAAATCAATTCAAATTACAAAATGGTTGAAAAAAGGGAGGAATATAAAAAAAAGAAGAGGAAAGAGAGAGAGAGAAATATTTTATGGCTGACTGCCTCCAACTAAAAGTCCATTGTGAGGTGATATTTACTCTTTTTTTTCTCTCTTTTGTTAGCCAATAAAAAGCAAGAATATATTATGCAAGGGGGTTTGAATCTGATAAAATCAATAAAGTTTGAGAGATAACTCTAAAGGATTTTCTCTGTGTGGAGTAAAAAAAAAACATTTTTTTTCCATGTTCATTCCACTGTGAAATATTTGATTTACTTCCATTTTCTCTCTCTCTCTCTCTGTCTGTGTACCTTTCCACCAAACTGACTAGCTAAAATTCGAAATGCTCATGTTGACACTTGTCCTAGCCCCTCTTGAAAATATTATAACAAAATAAAATAAAAAAATAAAAAAGGATGGTCCCCCCCTCCTCCTTTCTTCTCTCTCTCTCTCTCTACTCATGTATAAAAGAGAGTCAAGTAATTGGCTAGTATTTTTTTCCACTATTTAAATTTGAGGAGAATTTGAATTGCAAGCTGTGACTTTCTCAAGAGTCAAGAGAAAGTCAAGAGAGAAAGAAAAAAAAGGGAGGGGGGGGGAAAGAAAAGGAGGATGTTATAGAGTTGATGTGTGGCAATATTTTGTCGAGTTATTTGTTACATTTGAGAAAATTTTGCTAGACCGTTTGACAAAGGGATGGAATGGAGGGCATAAGTAGATATTTATGGGGAGACGGGAGTGCAAATATTTGCGTATGACAAAGAGCAAGAGTCTAGAGATTTGGATGGCAATGCTACACTCACTACCAAAAACTACTACGACTACTCGGAGAAAGGAGAAAAGAGAGGAGAGAAAAAAAGAAAGTAGGAGTAGGAGCAATGTCATGTGTTCCCTCTCCTCCTATTGTCCTTCTCCTTTTCTCTTTCTGCTTAGTCTTGCTTTCTTTCTGCCACTCAGTCACTCAATGCTCTCACTCTCCTTTTCTGTGTGCACAACTCTTTTTTCATCTGGGAACTTGTCCAAAATCGATAGCCTCCCCTCGTACATCACATCCAAAAACCCAACCCAACATGTACATATCTACACCCAGTCTCACTTTCTCCACTTATACTAAACCCCCCCTCCTCCCCTCTCCCTTCTCTCAAACTTATATAATACATGCACTTTGCTTTATACAAAACCATGTATACCCTCCCAAGTCAAGTCGTCCTGCAAACACATCGACACAGTCTAATCCGCAGTCCAAGTTTAAACTTTTCTCTCTACGTAGCACAGATCCATAGCCGCAGTTACCTTCTCTCTCTCTCTTTCTCTCTCTCTCTCTTGCTTTCTCTATAGCGTATAAATAACAAGTAAAATGCCGTGGAATGGAGAGTACAGAATATAGAAAGAGAGAGACTATTAGGTCATATTTAAGAGGGAAGGGATGGAGAAAGAGAGAGAGAAAGCAAGAAAAGTTGACGTTCTCTATTCAACTAGACAAAAGAAATAAGTTGGTTACAAAACAAGGAACATTGGAATTGGTGGAAGGACAAGAACTCTACAAGGAGGCTGAGAGTATGGACTGCAATGGAGGCAGAGAAAAATGAAACCAACTTTGTAATGGGCTCTCACTTGCCGAATTTCCATTTCTCATGGACAAACACAAGAAAAAAAGACATGAAAAAAATTGGGAGGGTGTGGAGACAAACGCCATGTAGCCAATAAGAGGGACAAGGTGTTGTCTGTAGAGAAAGTCTATTTTCTCTTTTTTTTAACTATTTTATCTTTTTTTTTAACTTTACAATTCCATACACAACAACAACTTACATGACATTCAACATTTGTCAACTTAAATTTACTTAGGTCAATCAAACAAGACTTACCAGACGGAGCCAAACATTCGATTTCATGATTTGATTCTTCTCATTCTGAAAAAAATAAAAAACCAATTAATTAATTTTCAACATTTTTACTTTTTTTTTTACTTAAATTCTATTCTCTATTCTCTACATAAAAATTAAATATTTCATTTAAAATTAATTTAAATGGAATTTATTTTCTATTTATTCTTTTGTAATTTGAGCGTGTCATTATACAATTTAAATTGTCATTAATTTAAAGAAACCATTTTAAAGTTGACCAATGTTTTGACAATTTTGAAGGAGAAAGGGAGGGGATAATAATTTTACCTGTAATAAATTTACCTTGGAGAGTAAACACTTTAGAATTACATGGAGATGCTCGTCTCTCGGTCCAATTAGAAAAGCTGAGAGAGAGAGAGAGAGGAGGGAAAGGAGGAGAATGAATATTTTACCTTTGGTTTTGTCTCTCATCTATCATTCCCTAAACCTTTCTTTATGCCTTGCCCTGACTTTCTCTTTCTCAAGTGACATGCAAGTTTGTTTAAAGGGACAACTTGTAACTCTCTCTTGCTCTTCTCCCTTTTCCAACTTTTTGGATGGTGATGCTCATCAGCATAATTGATCTTATGAATGTCATACATCATCTTGCCTTTCTCCCTCTCTCTCTCTCTCTACCTTTCTAGCTCATTACATATTCAAAACAATATTTTCTATTCCGTACACTATGAATCTTGTCTCTTCTTTTTTATACTCTCTCGTCTACTTAAACCAGCCTATGATCATGTTTCAAAAAGATTGAGAATGGAATTCTAATTTTATTTTACAATACTATTTAACCCCCCCCCCCTCTCTCTCTTTCTCCCTCTCCCTGTCTGTGTGTAGTAATAACAAATAAAGGGAGAAAGGTAGGGACTATATTAGAATATAGGGGATAACATTTTAGCTATTTTCTTTTTTGTAAGGATACCATCTCTCCTTTTTTTTATATATGAGAATATATTCAAGAAAAAAAAATGAGTTGAGATGGAATTAATAGGGATGAATGGGTTTTAGAAAAATTTTCAAAAGACTTTTTTTTCCCTCTCCCTTTTTTTCGATGAAGAGTCAGCACGTTTGAGTGTACACAGAAAAACAGAAAAAAAAGTTGGTGGAGGAGAGAAGAGTTTTTTGTGTGTAGGAGAGTCGACGGGCTTAGAATGAGAATTGTGTCTGGAGGGAAAATGAATCTGCTCAATGCTCTGAGTGTACATGTGTGATTCGGATCACTTGACTCAATCCAAAAAGTGAAAGTAGAAAATTCAACTACAAGACCAAAATCAAAGACTATCCACCACAAAAAAAAGAATTTTTTTATCAACATTTCTTATTAATTGTTAAAAATCAAATAACATTTTTTTTAAAAAAAAAGAGTTTGTCCATCTTCATTAAATAACTTGGTTAAAAATCTTTTTTTTTCATTTATTTTGAGTGTAGTACAAGTATAGTAATTAAATAATAAGTGTTTATTTATTTAGACACATTTAACTCGACACAGAAATAAATTTGTTAGAAGAAAGAAAGAAAGAGAAAAAAAAGAGAAAGCAAGGAAAGAAACTTACCACGTTGATGAGTTGGACAAAGGCAAGACCGAATTTGACGTGAACTTTCTCCGTCATGTTCTGCACGGGTCGTATCAATTTGTTGTAGCCTCGAAAAAGGTCACGTACTAATCTTTCTTCGTCTTCCGAACACCGACCTGAATCAAACAAGAAAAATCACACCAGACTTTAGTTTCACCATACAAAAAAAAACTTGTGTATACACAATACCAATACATGTAGTAGAGTAGTGCGGGTACAATACAACTTTCTCTTTCCAATATGATTCTTATCTGTCTCTCTATCTCTAGCGTGTATCCTATCAATCTATCTTATTTCTCTTTTTATTTGTACATCATTTTATCATCACTATCTCTATACAAACTCCACCACACTTTTCTCCACTTGATGCTCTCTCTCTCTCTGTCCCCACAGAGACAAGAGAAAGCTCAGTATTGAGACAAAAAAAACAAAAATCCAACGAGGAAAAATAACACACAAAAAAAAACTTTAAGCATTGCGCAATTTCATGTGTACACAGAGAGAGAGAGAGAAAGTGAGAAAAAAACATGAGAGAAAAAAAAGGGAAACCGAGCTCATGTTGAGTCTATGAATGCAAGTAATTATGAATTATGTGTGATGGGCTTGTGCTGTGTGTGTGTGTGAATTAAAACTTTGGTGTTAAAAGTTATTGGTGGGAGGGGAGTTTTTGGGTATGATGATAGGTTGGCAAGTTATTTATTTGTAAATATGTCCAATTAGGGGCATGGCTGCCCTCCTAAAGTTGTTGTTGTTCTTCAACTCTCCAACTTTAGCCATCCTCTTTTCCCTTTTAATCATCAAAAGGTGTGTGTGGGGTTTTTACCCACACAAAATTTCTCCCTCTCTCTCTCTTAATAATTATCAAACAAGCCGCAGCATGCAGTTAACAATTAAGAGAGAGAGAGAGCAAAAGAGAAAGTTAAAAGTGTTAAAGAATATCAAGAAAATATATATCCCTCCTCGTTCTTCCATGTGTGTGTGTAAAAAAGGGTGGGGAATTCAAAAGAAACACATTAAGATGGGTGTTCATGTTTTACGAGTTCATAAACTTAGTGGATGACGTCGTAAACTGTTAGATGGTAAAATCAATGAGCCTATCCAAAAAAAAAACGCTCGCATATATCCCCCCTCCCCTCCCTCATACCATCCTATTCATTATGACAAGAGAAAAGAGAAAGAGTCGAGCTTTCTCTCTGGTCAACCATCAACTGAACAAGATGTTTGGAGGAGAAAAGAACGTGTAAACTACCTGGGAATGAGGAGGACGTAAGGACGTCCAAATGAATTGGACGTTTGAAGAGTGAATGGCGGATGGGGATGATAGAGAACATTTAATAAACTTTACCATTTTCTCTCCTCTCTCTCTCTCGACATGCTGAGAATGAAAGGAGATAAAATGTGGAGAATTTTTTTTTCTACATTCGACACCTCTTTTTTTTCTTCAAACATCTCCACGGACGTTTTTTTTTCTTGAATGATCATACAAAGTACATTCCTCTTTTTTTCGTACAAAAAAAATCAAACAAAACTTTTTATTTGATGCTGTAAATGACTTGCAAAAAAAACAAAAGTTCAAAGAACAAAAAGAAAAGATTTTGTGTGTGTGTGTGAAATTTATGATGAAGAGGACAGAAGAGATGGAGGTGGAGATTTAAAAATAAAAATGTAGGAAGGATCATTTCATTGGTGTAAAATTTGGATGAAAAAAGTCATGTATAAACAAGATCTTTTGTTCCAAAGAGAAAGGACAAGTTGAGAGAGAGAGAGAGATGGGGAAAGTGGACGCAAGTTACCTTTGGGGTAGACACATAAAACGGACGTCTTATTACATTCCATTCCTCAATTCTCTCATTCTTTCACATTTCCGTCATGTCGTGTATATGCATAGTGGGGACTTTCTCTCTCTCTCAGCCTATAATAATATACATGGAGAAAGAGAGAGCTGTAGCTGTAGTGGAGAGTCTATCCCTTGTCTCTTGTTCTTGTAGAATTTGAGAAACTTTGATGGGTTGAAAGGAAAATTAGAGAAGGGCTAAGGGTTAGAGAGAGAGAGAGAACTATGGTGACTACTTTCTTCTTTGGGAGAAAGACGTTCTATTTCAATTATGTATGGATGGCAGGGGAGCTTTTTGGGGAAGCTTCAACCTTTACTTTAGGCTTGAAGAAGCACACGAGCAACTCATATGATCCTCCTAATGGTCCCCCCTCCTCTCTCTCAGATACCTCCTTTACGTCTCATTCTATTATGGAAAATTCTATAGTGAAAATACCAATAGTGATCGTCTTAGGAATCTTCCCAACCATCCACTCTCCTTCTTCTTCTTTCTTCACTACAGACACACAACAACATCAAATGGAACAAATATCGACGCTCTTCTCCACTTTCTCCACTCCAACAAGAGAGCCTCTTTGTCAAGACAAAAAGCCACAGCCCTCGTTGAAATTTTAGAGAAAGAATAAAATTTCCCATTTCCACTCACACTCACTCTCTCTCTCACTTTGAGTGTCCAGAGAGAACGGAGGGGGGGGGGTAAGGGGTGGGGCAGGGGAAGGGAAAGTGCATCAATCATATCAATTTTATAGGATTTAGCCTTGCATGAAATTATTGCGTCTCTCTCTCTCTCTCTCTCTCTCTCTCTTGAGAATGAAGAGAATTTCTCATTTACACATTCAATCATTTCTAAGGGCTTATTGAGATCCAGCAAACCATCAAAAAAAGATTTTCTACAACATTTTCCTCCCGGCCATTCCATTCTCTTTTTAATATTCCCCCTTGTAGATATATGTTTATACACATTTTCAAAAACTATTCAAATTTAGTCAAGGATGCTAAGATGAGATTTCAATGCCAAACCAAGCTTTTGGAGGTGTCATTTGAGTGCGATTAGAAATGAGATCTCAAGTGTACAGTTCACTCACCTCTCTCTCTCTCCATCTCCTCTTTCCATCTCCATCCACTTCCTATAAGCTTGTCAATAGTCTGTCGTACATATAGACACATTCATACATTATCCAAAAATAACTCTTTGGTCAGCACACACACACACACTCACCCACACAAAAGTTCTTTTTATTCAATCCACAATGATTTCATATTATTCACACACACACTCTCTCTCTGTCTGTACATATTCGTCTTTTTAAAATTTTATATCCTTTCTTTTGCTTTCTCTCTTTTTTTTGAAACATTTCATATGATCCCATTTTCAATTTTACCTCCTTTTCTTTTTTTAAACAAAAGAAAAAGACGTGAAAATTTTCTCTCTAATTAATTTTTTTAAATGGCCAAGTTTGAGTTTTTTTTCTCCTCCTCTTTTTAACCTTTTGTACACATTTTACAAAAAAGGGATGGACAGTATCAAAGATACTTGTTAGAAAAAAATGAAAGAAAAGGGAAAGGAGATAAAATGTATTTTCACTTTCTCTCCTTTTTGTGTGTATTTCTATGCTTTCAGATTAATTGAAATTTTCAATTTCAAGTTGGGTTCGGATTTCAACTCCATAAATTTCATAAAGGCTTAGTTTATTTACAGAGCCTAGAAAACGCTACATATAAATCTTCATTGTGTACCCATGCCCTCTCACATCTTTTTTTTCCCTCTTTTCCTGTTGGCAGCGGCGGTAACTTTCTCTCTCTCTTGCTTTCTTCAAAATTCAAAAAATTCCTTTCTCCCTCCCTTTCACCTTTACACTTTGAAGAGAAACTCTAATTCTTTTTTACTTGATATAACATACTTTTGATCTTCAAGACATTTATCTCTCTCTCTCTCTCTCTCTTCACTTTTTTTACATGTATTTTATTACAGAGGGAAATGTTGATACAAGTTTAAATTTTTTTTTTTCTAAAAATTAAATTAATTTATCTAAATTATTTTTAACGTATCAAACTAACTCCATAGATGAATCAAAAAAGCATTAAAAATAATGAATAAAATATTCTAAAGAAAAAACAGAATCGTATTTTTTTGTGAATTTTGATTCTTCCCAAAATTCTAAAAGCAATATAAATTCTTTTTAGATTGCTCACTAGTAAGTAAAAATAATAAAATAATAAAAAAATGAATAAGGTGACATGTTTTATATATTGCATTTTTATTTCACCTTTTTTTCCAATTCTACATAATGCACAGACACAGAGAGAGAAATTCCAAAGAAATTTGATGCGAGAAATTGGATTGATTTTTTTTCTCCACTTGTCTACTTTCTACTAAACAAAACACAAGAATAGAGAGAGAGAGAAAGTAACATTTTATTATTATTAAGTAGAGTGACATGTGAAGGCTGAAATCCGAAAGAGAGAGAGAGAGAGAGGGAGAAATGACGTTGATGTGATGTTTATTGTGAATAATGTAAAAATATTTCTCTCTCCGCTTGTCATACTTTTCCCCACATGAACAACTCTTCAACTAATTCCTAATGGTAAAAAAAACACCCAAATTTTTTTTCTACAGACCACGTGACCAACTTCATTTTTTTCAAAAAAAAAATTTCCATTTCATAATATATCCAACCAAGTTACATACACAAAGAAAGCTTGATTTTCATGGGATTGAGAGCGTGCCATAAGTATAAAGAGAAAGTAGTTACATGGCTGGTGTGTGTGTGTGTGTAGAGAAACGGAAAATAATTTTGCAAAGGGGGGAAAGCATTGATATGACTATTAGTGTTTGAATCCAAGGCATGGGGAATGAAATGAAGGGAGAAATAGAAGAAAGAAGAAATGTGAAGAGCCAAAGAAGGAAGGAACGAGCCCAAAGAGAGAGAGAGAGAGAGAAAAAAAAGAAGATTTTTCTTTAGGCTTTGGCTCACTCTCTCCGTCCGTCGGTCGTTGTTCCTTGGCTTTTCCTGCCAGTCCTCTCTCTCTCTCTCGCAACTACCACTTTCTCTCTCTGGCCTGGCTGTAGTGTATGTCAAAGGATAAAGAATTTTTATAGTTCTACTGCTCTTGTCCCCGCCTCTTCAATGTGCCAGCATGAAATTTCATGCCAAATTCAAACCAAGAATCCCACACACACTCTCTTCCTTCTCTCTTCATACCATTCCAAAATCCTATAGACTACCCAAACCCATCCGCCCATACAAGAATACTCTTTTGCCCCTTCATATATCCCCCCGTCCTATAGTTATAAACACTGTGAACTCGCATAGGTTATTTCCCAAATCCAGCACAAGACTAAAAAAAAACTCCACATCCCTTTTTTCTCTTTCTCTCTCTCTCTCTCTTTCAAGAAACTTTTTTTTTTTAGTTGGGAGCCATACATGATAACCTTCATATAATCTTTCCTCCTATCAACTCTCTTGCACGGACCTTTTAATTTGCTACAAAATTGTGAATTATCTTGTTCATTTATTTATGATTATCCTCATTTAACTTTAATTTTGTCTCGACAGAAAAAAAAATTTCAACTCTTTTTTTTCTCTTCTGTTTTGAGGAATAAATAGAGTGGAGGGGAAAGCTTAGAGAAGGAGAAAGATAAGAGAAAAGGGGGGGGGGGGAGAAAGAGAGTGAGACATAGCCATCAGCGAATCGAAAGTCAAGTCAATTCTAAAAGAAATGGAAAGAGAGTGGAGAGAAAACGTGTTCTGAAAATTATGACGCTTTAGATACCAGTGGGGAAAGTGGGAAAAATTGAAGATGAATGAGGTATTGTAAAATGGAGAAAGTCTAGAGAAAGTCAGGCATTTCTTTTTCTTTTTTTTCGCTCTCTCTCTCACTTTTTCTTACGCACACTTTCTCCTACAGGGCCACTACCTTGCCATACCATTTCCATTGCTCCCCTTTCTCTCTCTCTCTCTCTTTCTTGTCAGCCTTTGAACGAGTCAAAAAGCCAAGAGAGTAGACACAAAATGTTCATTCCCGGCTTGACTTCACGTTTATCCTCCTTTTCCCTTTCATCCTCAGCTTCAACTTTTAGCTTTCCCCTCTACTCCCCAACTTCTCTCTCTCTCTCTCTGTTACTTATCCCTAGTCCGTTTTGAAGGAACAAACGTCGCGACTTTCCTCCGGATTTACACACTCCCCGACTCTCTCACTTTCCTCTCCACTCTCGCGCGTCTTGAAAACCAACGAGGGCTTATTTCATTTTACTCTAACTATCAAATCTATATGGCCACTTTACTCTCTCCTCCTCCTCCTCCTTTCTCTCTCTCTCCCTCCTTTTTTTTATTCCGCGGACAGAGATCAATACCCTGTGCTCAGCCTTTCAGTTTCTGACTTTCACCAACCACAACAACAACAACATGATCATTATCTTGATATCAAGTCATGTCTATAGTATGTACATAAAAATATGTACAATGTACAGAAATCGAAAATGTTTATCTGTCTCTTTTATTAATCCCTTTATCATATATTTTCTCTATCCCCCACTCTCCACTTTCTCTCTCTCTCTCTTTATTGGAACCATTTTGCTATGGTCAAATTGAGCACGTGGCCGAGTGAAAAAGGAAGAAAAAAAAGATGAGAATTTATACGCTTTATTGGTGACAATTTAGTTCATTTTTAGTTGAAACAAGTGAGATGTATGAAAAGAGAAAATTATTTGCTGTTGCTTTCACAATTGACACACTCTCTCTCATCCTCCTCCTGTTATTTTTCATTGAGGTTGGAAAGTCGAGAGAGAAAAGTTTTTGAGTTTTGAGAGAAAAAGAGAAAGAGAGTACATTTTACACAGTTGGAATGGAGAGACACACAGGGCCGGAAATTAATATCGATCAGGCTAAAAAGTCAGAGGGAGATTAGAGTCAACCTTTTACACCATCATCCCTTCTACATGATATAACACATAAAATTGCCATGTAGATTATATGGATGGAAAAAGGAGGAAGAGAATGATGTGTCACATTGATGCATGTAGAGAGAGAGAGAGAGAAAGAGGGAGGGTGAGGGGGGAGGGGGAGTTTCCATAAACAAGTTTCATATTTACATATTCCTCACAAACACAAACATATATGAAGCTACATAATAATGTCATTAATATCCTCCTCCCTCCCCTGCTTCCAGAGAGACCGGCATGCCATCATCCCAGTCAACACAAGTGACTGTCCATAAAGATATGCCTTGGCCCTTATTGTCATGTCGTGGCGTCACGACAGAGAAATATCTTCCGTAGCCAAACTATCCACTTTATTCCATTATATTCTATTTCACCCTCCAGCTACAAACTTTCTTTACTTAACTAGCTCAAAACTCTACATCTCTCTCCTTTCTCCATTGTCCCCATATGCTCCCCCCCTCTCTATCCTCCCTTTCTTGTCTATGCTACTTTCTCCCTATTTCAGGGAACACAAGGTGACCGTAAAAATGGTGGGAACTTATTTTAAAGGAGGGGAAAAAACCAACGAGAAAAGTGAAAGACTGAATGAAAAATGAAGAGAGAAAAAAAAGACGGAAACATTTCAACACAGGGCCGTAATGCTGATAACGTTGGGGAAAGAAAGGGAAAGTGAAGGATTGTGTTCGCTCATTGCCTTGCAACTTATCGTAAGTCAAATTTATTTTTGAAAAAAAATACGTACAAGCGTGTAGTGACAAGATTATGAAAGTGAAAGTAGGAAATTCTTTGAAATAAATTAATTTCAATTTTTTTTAATAATTTGACTTTTTTAAAAATAAATAAAAATATTTTTTGTTCAACTCAAGTTAATTTCAACTTTTTGGGGGATTTTTTGAATTTAGAAAAAGCTATCTAATTTACAATAATAATATAAATATGCGGTAGATTATATTTATAAGTCAAAAAAGGAAAAAAAAATTAAATTTTGTAGTACCTTTTTTTATAAATTGTTTTTTAGTTTTTTAAAGTCAGTTTGAAAAGGGCCGTACACGCAAAAATTTAGATAGAGCCGCCGCTGTGTGAATAAATTTCTTTTTTTTTGTATTCGATCTCACCATGAAATTGAAATACTGTCAACCAAGTGATCCTTCGGGGCTTTCTCCATACTTCCTACCCCACCCCTCTTTCCACCATTTGTTACAACATACGGTCATGGATTCCACAAGCCAAAATTTCAAGAGTGTGTGCTCGCTCTCCCCCAAACTTTCTCTCTCTTCCCACCATCTCCCTCCACTTTCTCAAAAGTGTGGGAATGAAAGTGAGTAAAAGAGAAAAAATTGGAGAGAGCCGATAATTCTAGACTACTTGTAACATTACATTTACAATTGTGTGTCTCACTGTACAAGAGTCATTGGAGAGAGAAAAAAAAGCCATAACCCTTGTCATCATCCTGGACCTTTCACTTTTATTTTCTCTTTGTTTTTTTTCACTCGTTCCTTTTGAAATAACACTGACTAGACAGACTTTTTTTTCTTATTTTGCATGTTACAAAATAGTTCCGCCTGGTGACAATCTTGTCTTGTCATTTATACTTTGAGACTGTTCAACATGGAGGAGAATGGCCTCTTTATTTTATGTGCTTATCTCTTTTCCCTTTGTACGATAACAGAATAGACTGGGAAGTCGTTGAATTGAGTTTTAGTACATGCAGGCACAAGAGTGTGTGTGGGAAAACTGGTTAGGACTTTGGTTTTTTCAATTGACTTTGGCTTTTCCCTGACGAAGTGCCTGGTTGATGATGGCGGTGGGTAGTTTAAAATTGTTTCTCACATGTCACACTCCCTGACTCACAAACTATTATCCTTTAACAAAGAAATTTTCCCGAGTCTCAAAAAGTGAACAACCATGGAGAAAAGACTGAGAGTCTCAAGAATGCAATCTGCAGCCCGAACCAAAGAGAGAGAGAGAGAGAGAGAGAAATGAAGAAAAGTGAAAGCAAGAATCTACAAAATGCACGGAAAAACCAAGGCTGCTCCCAATCCTACAGCACTATGGAAATGTCACGAGGTCAATTCCCTCCTATGTCTACATCCTCCGTTCTCCCTCTTGTATCTTTTGTACATATATATATGTATACACAACACAAAACTCTAGACGTAGACTTTCTCTCTTTTTTTATTATATATGAAAAGACATTATAGTGAAAATTTAGTTTTAGTTTCAACTTGTCTATCTGTAGTAAATATTGAGCCAAAAAAACGGCCTACATAAATAACAGCTTTCTCTCTCTCTCTCCATGACGAGAAGAACCATAAGATGAAATGGGAGTTGAAAAAACAAACTAACAAAAAGAAGGAAAAACATAGGGAGAATAATTCCGTCTCTCTCTCTGTCTGTGAGTTTGATTGTGAATGAAAAACTTCATTTTTACTAATTTACAAGTCGTAATGGCTTTATGATGGGGTGGCTGAAATGATGATACGTTTTTAGTTTATGATATAAAAAAGGCACACTTTCTCTTAACTGTAACAGTCTGCCTCTCTAACTTTCTCCCCTCTCTCTCTCATTTCATCTCAAGGTGGATAATAAAATTTTTATTAGATCCTGGCTCCTTTTTCTAGAGAGAGAATCTAGAATTCTATATACTGAATAAAATTCATTTATACATTTCCTTTTTTTTTTGGGAAAATGTATGGCATCCTGACGAATCTTTGACCGCCCCTCCTTTCTCTCTCTCTCTCTCTCTCTTTTGGCTCCCTGTATCGATTTCTCCAGTTCAAAATGGGACCCGATAACTATTAGGTGTCTCCAGCTGGTAGTTAGAGGCATTGACATGCTACCATTTGAGATATCATTTCATAGTTGAATTCTCCTTTTCTTACTTTCACCCTTGCTCTTACTTTATTTTGGAGAGAGGGGGAATTTTTTTTTGTTGTGACTTTAAGAGTTGATCTATAGCCCATTTCTTTTTTTCCCCTTCATGTCTCTATTCAATGTTGAAAAATACTAAACACTAAAATAAATTTTGAAATATATAAACACATACACAAAAAAGATCCCAATCGTATCAATTTCACATGCAACACATGAAATGGGGAAGAAACACAAAATATATATCAAATGTTTGTCTCTATTTTTTTATTATGGAGGGCAAGTGCTTTTAAGAAAAAGAAATAGGGAGAAAAAAATGGAGGAAATGGAATGTTTAAATTTTTAGGCCTTTATTTTGTCTAATTTTTTTTTATTTCAGTTTTTCTGTAATATTATGGGCAATATGAGGATGATGGTTCATGAAGAAGAAGAAGAAGAAAAAGTTTTTTTTTGAGGGGTAAGAAAAGCATGTGGTGGTGGGTACAGAGTGGTAAGGGGAGAAAGGAAGGAAAGTGATATTCTCGTGAGACTTGAATGACATTCAGGGTTTCTCCATTCATTTTCTTCACGGTTGGCATTCGCTCGTCTTGGAGTTTTTGTGTGTGTGTGTGGATTCAAAGTATAGAAACATTCACTGAGTACTAGAGAAGGAGGAACAGAGTGAGAATGAGTGAGAGCTCAGAACCAAGGAGAAAAGGAGAAACGGGACTCTCGGGATGTTCCAACGCTTTCACTCTTACTCGCCTTCTTTTTCCTAGAGTCTCTCTCTCTCTTGTACCATGTACATTATATGTAAGTATAGACCCTATTTGCTTTCTCTTGGATGGAGAGAGAGAGAGAGTGAGAAGACTTTGCAATGGAGAAGATGGAGAGAAGGAGAGCTTCAGTTTTCCTTTAGGAAGAAGGCATAAAACATCAATTAGTAGTGGAAGAACTGTGGAGAATCTCAAAAAGATCTTTCCTCCTTTTCCCGATTCCTCAAGGCTCTCTCTCTCTCTCTTATTCCTTTTTTTGGCCTGTGTAAGTGACGGAGTGAGGAGAAGAAGAGACTTGGCTGGCTGGATGGATGGATAGATGGATGCTTAGAACCTTATTGCGGGGACTAGAGAGAGAGAGAGGGGGGGGGGGAAGAAGTTGCCATTCGGTATTTCTCCAGCATCCTCTCTCTCCTTTTTAAATATAGATTCTATTCTCCAGCTCCAAGGCATCAAAGAAAATACACACACTACGACTTTACATTCATCCTAACCTCTTTGAATTCCTCATACTCACTGCACTATGAATATATACACTAAATAACTTTCCTACCAATCTCCCTCCATTTCTCTTATACTCTTATCCACAACTAACGTTCCCCTTCCTCTGTCTCTCTCTCTCTCTCTTTTTTTTTCCTTTACGAAACTGCAAACATTTGCGGACACACACACACACACAATCAACTATAATCTTCACCAGCATCCATGCATACCATCACCGCTACATCCTTTACCAAAGGGAAAACCCATGGCATTCCGCATGCATCCATTTCAACTCCTGTCTCTCTCTCTCTCTCTCTCTCTCTCTCTCTCTTTTCATATAGTTTTGGCATAACCTTTATTCCTTTTGGTTGTAAAACAACAACAACTGAGCCGTCTTCTTCTCTTTATTATTATTATTATACCTAGACGTATATCCCCCCTCCTCTCTTTCTCTATAACATTACTTTCTCTCCCCCTCCTTTTCTTCTTCTTTTTCTTACAAAAGGAAAAGCAGAAGCCAAACTCATTCTCTCTTTCTTTTTCTGTATTCCAAGCTTGTCGAAATGCAGAGCTTTTTGAAGCGGCGTCTCTTCTTCTTTTTCTTGAAAGTAATTTGAACCACGGGGAAAAATCTTAATCAATTCCATCTTCTCTTCTTCTTCTTCCTCCTCCTCCTCCTCTCATCTCTGGACAGAAGGAACGTGAACAAAATAACGTATATTCATCACACCCCTTCCTTTTTTTCTCCAACCCAAAAAAAACACACAAACCTTCCAACCGTCCCCATCGCATTCCCATTACCGTCAACAAAAAGAAGAGAGAGAGGAAAAGACTTTCTCTTTATATTTTTTATTTGTTTTTATTCTTTATTCTTAAACTTTCCATGTCAACTACCTGCCTTCCATTCTATTCTGCCCCCCTCTCGTTCCTCTCGCTAGATTCTTCTGGCGAGGGCGAGGGTTTTAAGGATTGTTTGGTGTAAACTTGGAATTGTAATAGTTTTCGAGGATTTCATTGAGAGCCAATTCTTTCTCTCTCTCTCAAGTACCAAACAATGGCAATGTAGAGAGAGAGTGTCTCAAATGAGGCCATCTTACAGTGACAATGACGAATATGCTGAAAACTCCTTTTATTTTTCTTCCTCCTTTCCCTCCCCCCTCCTCAACTCACTTCATTTACTTCCTTAGTCTGTATGGTTTATATATGCATTTATTCTCTCGCTCTCCAGCTTCCTTGAGAGTAGACCCACCACTTTCGGAAATCTTGAAAGTAGTTTATTTCTCAGCATCTTCTCCATCCTCTCTCTCTCTTGTGGAATATACGAGTACACAGACTTGAGTGTGTGTGTATGGTGGTTTTCTCCTTGGCATCTCACAAGTTCTCAAATCATTCACTTACATGGAATAGCCCCTACACTCTATAGCCCTCCTCTCTCTCTGTCATGGACCCCACTGTAATGATTGGATTGGAAACTTAACTTTAGTTGGCCTAAGAAACTAGAAAGGTACTTTCTCCCTTCTTTTCTCCTTCTTGTGTCACGCTTTTTCTCCAACAAATTTACCAACTCAACCTCATCTAGCATAAATCTTCTCTCTCTCCAACTCTGACTCCATTTATTTTCCAAAAAAATGAGAGTTTTTTTCCAAACCATAGATTGAATTTTTTTTAAAAAAAATGATGCATCAAAAATAAAACTCTTTTTTTTTAAAAAACTAAATAATTTTAATTTATGAAAATTATTATTATTATTGAAAATTAAATTTTTCTTGATGATTCGACTTTCTTTCTTTTGCAAAAACAGAGGAGAAAGAGGAGGGGGGGTTTGTGGTGTATGAAGATGGGAAGAAAGAGAGGGAGAGAAAGTAAAGAGAGAAAGAAAGAGTAGATTAGAATGATTGTAGGGGTCATGAGGAAGCACTAATGTTAGAATCTCTTTTAACCAGGGACCTAAAGTGCTCAAATGATATTCTTAGTGCTGTTTTAGTCTTTGGGAAATTGAAATAACTGTTGGTGCTTGCTCCACTGAGTGAGGAGGGAGGAGGGAGGCTAAGAAAATTCAAGTAGCGCTTCCCATCCTCCTCCTTCCCTGTGCTCCCTTCGAGCCCATTACATTTTAAAATGGCCTACTTTTCACCCAAAGTGATTACAGCATGTACTACTACTACCTAACTTTGTCGAGGAGAATAAAAAGACACCACCGTTACACACAAAAAAATGTACAAAAATCCTTTCTCTTTTCCTGTCTTTTATTTACTCTTGCCTTACAACTTTGTAGCTTATGACAAAAAAAACAAATATGCCATTCGTATAATTGTATACGCCACAATGAGTCCACGTGACTATTTTAATAATTTTTCATCCATTTAAATTTATATGCAGGTGAAGGTAGAATACCTTTATTTTTTTGATGAATATTTTCCACAAATATTTTGTAAATGATAAAATTTCCAAATATTCGAAAATAAAAAGATAAAGTTAGAAAAAACAATCTAAAAAAATTGCACTCATTTTCTCTTGTCTCAAATGACACTGAGAGTAAACTACTATTAATTACAACTCCATTTTCCTTGAAAAATACAATATTTTTTTAGGATCCGATCGAATTCACATCAAAGTCATTTGATCTCTGTCTAGTTCACTTTCCCCCTCTCTCTCTCTCAACCACAAAAAAGATGAAAACTGAGCTCAAGTCCCAAGTTTTTGAGTCTAAAATGGTCTAGTCAATGATCCTTCCTTAAACTCTACATCTCTCAATGACTTTTCATGTCTACAAGAGTCAAGAGAAAGTAAGAGAAAACCCCAAAGTAAAATAAATGCTTTGACTTGTCCCACGTTTAGTATTTGTGTCTATCTAGATGGTAGTCTACAATTTTACGTATAGTTGGTAGGGGGTCTAATTCCACTACGGAGTGTAAATCCTTGACAGTGCAAACGAAACAGTAATCAATCCTCGTTTCCCTTTAAATGCCCACCCATCCAAATGTCTCCACAATTAATACCAAAATGGTACTGGTCAATTTTGCCAGCTTGAAAAAAGACGACCAAGTTAAAAAAAGTAGAAAATTGTTGATGCTTCGTAAACTCAATCTCATGCAAAAATGGGGATGAAAAATATTTCATCAAGACTGCCACATGAGCTTGAATAAAGAAAGCAATAAAAGTAATGTAATATAAATAAGTGCTTGAGTGGAGAGAGAGGAGGAGGAAGAGGGCAAAGCGTTTTTAATTCAACAACTATAGCCATAGCCATAGCAAAAAAAGGATGGTTGAAAGAAAAAAGAAAGGTTAAGTTGTTCTGACTTGCTTACGGCGTACTTTTCTCTCTCTTTGGGTCTGTCTGCGCCTCCTATCTTTGGATGAACATTCAACATTTAAAAGAGAAAGTACAATAGGATTGTACTGAAGTTTCCTCTCTTTTTTTTCTCTCTACTTGTTCTTTTTGCAGGCCATCCAATCCAAGTCCCAGGACACACAGTCGACTGACTGGAACGAATCAATTTTATGAGTAGCAAGGAGGAATAGAGAGAGCCAGAGCTAGCTACACGTGCTGATTTCTGGTAAAAAAACTTTTTGTCTATTCTCCAAATCTTCTTTTTCTTTTTTTCCCCTTCTTTTTCTTCTTCTTCACAAAGTACAAAAAAAAGGAAGCCATGCCATGCAAAACTATTTGTACTTGCTTATCCCATGACTAGCCTCTTATCTATTATTTTGTAT
The DNA here is from genome assembly GCA_034700945.1 of Arrhopalites spinosus. Classification (NCBI taxonomy): domain Eukaryota; kingdom Metazoa; phylum Arthropoda; class Collembola; order Symphypleona; family Arrhopalitidae; genus Arrhopalites; species Arrhopalites spinosus. The sequence continues at coordinate 116,387 of JAQIVZ010000014.1, forward strand.
AAATGCCTATAGCCCCTATTTTATTTTGTGACTATACCCAACCATTTCCTTGTCCTCCTCATCACCTGTTCTCATACATGTAGGGAATTGTACTTGAAAAAAATGTACCGAGGGTGGACCCCCATAGAGCACTCCTCTTGAAAAAAAATTGAGTGAGCAGTGTTCTGTCAAATATTTGCTGTAGAAATTTCCCTTCCCCCATCATCATGGCTTTCAGTCATCACTCCGTACATGAAGAGATACACGGGAAAATGCCAGGGAGAGTAAAGGAGGAACTGGGAGAGTTGTTAGGGACAACCAAGTAAACTACTCAAAGGGTGTCCGTACACTTTTCTTTATCGACTCTTCAACCAGACATTTTCTTTGCTCAATTTTTGTACTCTGTCTATTTTTATCTTCCCTTTTTTGTCTTGACAACGATTCCACGTCATTTCTATTTCTATTCTGAATTATCATCCTTTTTTTAAAATCTCTTTAATTCATAGACAACCAATCACATTCAATTTATTTACTTTCTCCAACAACTTTAGTTGCTATTTATTTGCTAAAATTGAAGAGTTGGTCAAAAACAATATTAATTTAGAATAAAAAAAATATTTGTACAAGTTTAAAATTTTTTGATAAAATTAAAGACGCGTTCATTGTCACGTTAATTTGAAAATTAATTTGACCATTTCAAAACATTTTAATTTAATTTATTTCAATTGAAAAAAATCATACAACATTTATTGAATACAAAATTATACAGTTCCGGGGAAAAAAAATAAAAGGGCTACAAATTTGAGGTCATATTGACTGTGAATTGTTCTTTTTTGGGGCGGATGTAAAAGAAAAATAATTTATTTTGAGAATGGATATTAAAACGAAAAAAAAAATAGATTAGCAAAAGGTTTTTAAGCTTCACTGCACAATTTTGTCTAGAAAGGAGGATTGAGGATGTAGAGAAAAAAAGGCAAAATAGTTGTAATAATCGTTTGAAAAAAAGAAAGCAAGAAAAAAAAAATGTAGTGACCTGTGGGAGAAATTCGGAAAAAAAAGAAAAAAAGGAGAAAGCTTTGTAGTCTGAGTTTGCTTTTGAAAAAAAATTTTTTTTTTGTTCTTTTCTCTCTATACATTTGTATGTATTATATGTGCGTCTGTTCTTAAGAGATAACGTTAAAAAGAAAGTTGAAGAAAGTAAAGGGGAAAAAGAAGAAGGAAAAAAGGAGAAAGTTTAAAAAAAGGAGGAGGAGGAATTTTGTATTAGATTGATATCATGAAGGCATGAGCACAATTGAATAATGGACATGTACATGCATCGTTCCTTCCTTCTCTCCCTCATCCTATAATCGTAGTAGCCAAAGAGGCAGTGAAGCATAGAGAAAGTAAGAGAGAGAGAGATAGAGGTAGGAAGAAAAAAAAAGTGCACGAAACTCACAAGAGAAAGTACAAGAAGTTCTTGTTCATCTCGTCTCGTTGTTTCTCACGAATGTTCGTTTCAAGTCAAAATCTTGCATTCATAGTAAATAGTGTCCGAAACCTTGTGAATGTACAACGTTACATTAAGTTCCCTTTCATCTCCCTCTTTCTCTTTTTGTGTCCTAGTTTCCACTAGGGAAAGGGGGAAAAGATGGAGAAAGTACATGGAACAGAAGAGAGAGAGAGAGAGAGAGAGAGAAAGGAGCAACTCCAGGTGCTTTTATGCTCTTATAACCAACTCAAGCCAACCCGAAAAACTCTACCGGGGCAACTCAATAATGTTTTCTTTACGAATTGCGACAAACAATTCCCTCCAGCCTGAGGTTTCCGTTTTCCCATCAACTTTAGTAACCGCCTTCTCTTATGTTCATACTCAAAGCAACTAGCTTTAACCTTTATGCCCTCCATCTCTCTCTCTCTCTCTTTCACTTTGCATCCATTAATGTACGCACATCTATCCATGGAGAAAGCATGAGCCTTCTCTCTCTCTCCCTCATACACTGTACACACACAGAGGGAAAGTCCCATACAACATGGCATGCATTTTCTGGGTAAAAGATGAGAAAATGGAGAAAGTAGAGGAAATATGCAATGTAAAGTAAAAACATGTTGGTTATATTTTCTCCTTTCCTTCTATTACTATCAACCCTTTTCTCTATTCTCTTTGACTCTCTCTCTCCTTCATTTCTCATCATAGATGAAACAATTCATAACATAGTTGCAAAAAAAAAACTTTCTTTTTTCTAAATTTTTTTTTACAATTTCAAGAAAAAGAGAGAAGATTTTGCATTATTCTAGAATTAAAAGTTGGAAAGAATTGTTTTTTTTATAAAAATAAATATGACAAAATAAAAATCTATACAAAGATTCCTTTGATGATCGAGAAAAATGGAGGAGAAGAGATGTAATACCTTTAATAATAATAAAATAAAAGAGTTCATATGTACATATATATATATATATATATATGTATATGTATACTATAAAGAGTGGAGAATAAGAAGGAATAAATTTGAGTTGCCTTTGATCATTAATGAGAATCAAAAGACTTGTTCTTTTCATAATGTTGCTTTCTCCTTGTTAAAAGGGAGAAAGTTGGATAGAGGCAAGGGGAGAGGGAGAGGAGGATCGTTTGGAGGATGAAGGGAAAGAGAATTAAAGTTAAGCTTGGAAATCCAGACAGAGAATGGGTTGTCCACATAAACGTCAACCAACTTGGGATAGATCATCGTTAGGCTATACGTGTGGTGATGAGGATTAGCTGTAAATGTTACTAGGGGATCATTTGATATAAAGAATGCAAAAATTACAAATTACACTGCCACGACAACTCTCCGGATAAAATTTATTTTTTACCCAGATCCAACAAGGGCATCATACACAAAAAAAAATTTTGGAACACTTTTCCAAATTGCTTTGCCATGACTCTTTGACTTACAAGTAGAGAGAGAGAGAGAGAGAGAGAAAGCAAGTTACCAACAACAGTGCAGTACAAGGGAGTTGGAGTACACGTAGAGAATGGAGGACAAAAACAAGGAGAATAAAAAAAGGGGGGTTGAAAATGCTACTAAAGTTGTGTATAACATGGACTACATGTCTCCTGGACTGAAGAATGGGAGAGAGAAAGCATTTGTACAAGAAAAAGAAAAAGCTTTGCTTGAGAACTGAGCATATGCAAGACAACGTTTCAGCTTTGTGCAGATGAGCCATGGGAAAGCTTCTCTCTCTAGCTGTCTTTCTCTAACCCATCCTTCCTCCTTTCTCTTCTTTTTTTCTCTTTTTTAGCCTATTTATAAATCCACATCAAGACAGGATATCATTTCTATCATGGATAAGAAAAATATGCTCATTCCTAACAATATTAGTCCAAATTTTTCTTCTTTTCTCTCTCTCTCTCTCTCTTTTTAGACTTAAACTTTCTCCTGCCATCCCATTTACTTTATAAAGAAAAAAAACATATTCAGTAACATTTACAGGGTGACAAATATGTCTTTTTTAAAGGATTTTTTTAAACAAATAAAATTTATGTATATTTAATAAGATCCAGTCAAGGGATTTAAAGAATTTTCATTTTTTTCAAAAAAATAATAATGGCGTAAAACTTTACATTTAAATTTATTTTTACTTGACTAACATAAAGAAACATCAAAGTCTTTTTTGGGAGGGACTGGGAGACTTTGGGAGGAGAAAATAATTGTATTGTCTTTTCTCGTTTACCTTGTATACTTTTAAAATGTACTGCTATGAGTAGAGGCATCCATGCCATTCCATCTTTTTTTGGCGCTCTGCTGAACACGAACACAGACAGACTGCGAGAGAGAGAGAGAGAGGGGAGGGGACCACCCATGAAGATTCAAGCCATGCAGTTTTCAAATCTCAATTCGACCACATCAAATAAAATAAAGTAGAGGAGAGTACAATAAAATAATAAATAAAATATATGGTCAAACACTTTTACTAATAACCCACTGACCTATTCAAACTCAAACCCCCTGGACTCTTTTTATGTTCACGCCTTTCCTCCAACCAGGCTCAGTCTCTTCTGTACGAGAAAAAAACTCGTTTTATTGGTGACATGTCTAGGCAAAAACTTAAAAAAAATTTCAAAGGGGATCACTTCTCTTTATGACTTCTTTTTTTCAAACTTTGGAAAAGCATGAAAATATACTGGAGGTTCCAAGGATGCCTTGAAGATTCAAAATTTGCAATAAAAATAGTTTTATTTTGATAAAGTTATCAAGACAAATTAGACAAGGTAAAAATAGTATTATTTGTAATTTATAAAAAATACCAAATAAAATTTATGTCTATTATTTATCTGTAAAAGACGTAAAATTTCAATATTTTGCAGACACAAAAAACCAAATAAAAAAATAAGTCATTTCTCAAGTCCTTCCTTCACAAATTTCATTTGATCCACTATTTTTTTTTCATCTTGTTCAAATCAACGTTGGTTGAATTGAAGCCTTGAAAATATTTACTTTGACAATTTAAACTCTCTCACTTGATAGACAAGGATTTCATTGAATAAAGATAAATCAAAAAAAAAATTGGGCTTTGACTGGCTCCAAATCATTTTCTTCACTTTCTCCACTGTGTATACAAAAGGGACGGTCAAAAGCCAAAAAAAGGGAAAAAGAAAGAGAAAAGAGAGGAGGGTTTGGAGTGAGGTGAATTAGTCAGTGTGACGATGATTTCATTTTTTTATCCTTTGAATCATCATCCCATCCCTATATAAAAAAAAGAAGTTGGAGGATAAAAAGAAAGGAGAAGGGGGGTGGAGGCAAGAGAGTTTAGAAACTACTTGAAAAAAATTGTGTAGAGTAAATCTTTAACCTTTTTTTTATACGTTGGCAGGTTCAAAGGGAGAAGTTCAAGAGAAACAATTACTCTCTCTCTCTCTCTCTCCTATCTCTCAGGTATACACAATGGAAACGTTAGAAGAGAAAAGGTTGAAAGATAAATTAAAGCTGTACTTGTGTGAACTAAAAGATTTCGTGTGTGTTGTTCTATCCAAGAAAAGGCAAAAGAGAAAAGGGAAAGTAAAGGAGGGGGAATGAAGAGAAAGGAAGAAAAAAAAGAAGAGAAAAAAAGTTTCGACAGTGAAGGATTACAATATCCAAGGCATTAATAGAAATGAGATTCAGAGTAATAAACTTGAATAAAGGGAAAGAAGGAGGATGGTGAGGGAAAGGAGAAAGTCGGTGAAATAAAATTAAAGCGAGGGTCTCTCTCTCTCTGTAGACACACGTGTACAACCATATCCTTAACAATGAAACCCCCCCCCCCTCTCATTATATCCAAAATGCTTACATTTTATTTAAACTGTGTTAATCTTTATAGTCAAAAAAGAAATCAACTTAGTCAAGGTTAATGTACAATGTATTTCTTATGCTATAGAAATACATAAACACATCAAAATAGAATTATCTCCATTTTTTTCTCCCGTATACTACCCTCATCACCCTCCTGTCAATCCCTATAAGGTGATTCCATTGCATATACACCAAGTTGGGGCCTAGACAGAAAATTTAGTCGAAAATCGAGTGATGAAAGCAACTTTTTTTTCTCCTCCATTCCTTTCTCCAAAAACAGACGAGCTGAAGGAAAAAGGAGAAAGTCCTTTTTTTGGAACAAAGTGATTGAGTGAAGAAAATGAATGGCAAAAACTAACTTTGGATGGAAAGAGAGAGAGAGAGAGAGTTCTTTTTTTTGAGGGGGAGGAGTGTCGTATAGAAAAGAGTCAAGGATTTCTTTTTTCTCCTTGAGCGTTAGTGAATTGAGGTTTGGGTGCGTAAAAAAAGCTAAGGAAATACTCTAAATGGACATGTAATGATTTTTAAGTGAACATCTTGCCATTACACTCCACTCCAATGCGCCACCTTCCCTCCCTCTTCCTTTCCCTTCTCTCATTCAACTGTCTACACTTTTCTTTTTTTCTCTTCTCCACTTTCTTTACAGCCCAAACAACTCACACATAGTCCTTGACTTTCTCTCCATTTTTTTGTGAATCTACTTTCCTCGTCTTTTGGAGAGAAAAAAAAGTGGGGTTTTATTTTCACTCTCTCTCTCTCTTACAGTGGGGGAACATGGTGAAAAACGTTAGGCTCGTCGACTGGGCTGGGGTGGGGTGGCCCATCTAGACACCTAGTGTATGTATAAAGAGTACATATCTCATCAAAAAAGATACGGAAATTGAAAAAAGTCTAATCTCTCCATCCAAATGGTCCTCTCTCTCTCCTCTTGACTGCCTAAATCCCCACGACTCATTTCACTTTCATACTTTTCTATTACAGTCAACTTTCCCCTACTTTCCCCCAGTATAGTTTAAGGAGTGTCCACAGCCACAGAATAAAAGCTATAGACCCCCATAAACTCTCTTATTATCATCACTTGCCATAGTTATCGTCTTCATGTATAAAATCATGGTTTGAGAGATAGTCTCCATACTTTCCCTCCACTTCATAATAGAGAGAGAGAGAGAGAGAGAAAGAAGGGGGGGGGGAAGGATACACACACACTTTAGGGATTAATGTGATCAAGATAAGGAAAATTATATAATTAAACTCAAAATATATTGAGTTATAGCTCTCCCTTTCTCTCTACATGACCTCCCTAAATAATTTGTTTTTTTTACTCCACACATTTGAGTGATATCGTAATGTGTTAATGATGATGATGGTTGGTGTGGTAGACCTTCTCCGTGCTTATACGTGTTTCAACATGTGCATGTTATATGCATGGAATTTTATACACAGAAAGAGAATCATGAGCCTCACTTTTTTTCCCTCTCTCACTTTCTCCAAACCAAAAATTCTGAGCCCCTGCCTCACAGTTCCATTTCCCTCTCTTTCATAAATCACGAGGAAACATCTGGACTTGAGAGAACTTTTCATATCCATCGTGGAGCAAAATAGCGAAAATGTATATACACACAAGATCAAGTCTAACAAAATTCTATATAAAATACAATGGAAAGTATGAATCGAAAAATATATATACATACACACAAAAAGATATATATATATATACAGTGTATAAACATTAAAGAGAGAGAGAAAAGTAGCATTTGTAAAAGATTCCAAAAGTCTCTTTGTCCGTCTGTTCCTTTCCTTAAGAAAGAGAAAGGGAGGGGGGCAAGAACAAGAGAAAGTCGGAGAGTGGTGGTGAATGCAATAAGAAAAATGTGTACAAGTTATAGTTAGTTTAATGTACAAAATGGGGATATCACTATAACCATACATGGTGGTTATTAAAGACTCCACTACTGCCCACAGTCCTCCACGCACAAATTTTTTTCTTCTCCTTTTCAAATGAGAACAAGGAAGAGAGACTCTCTCTACTTACTTTTGTATTATATTTACACAGCCACGAGATTGGTAAAAGGAGAAAGGCTAAGTTTTTGTTGGGGACTCTACAATTTTTTTTGAGAGGACAAAGTATCACAAATCCGTGTCCAAAATTTAGCTTGAGGTCATTTCTCTTTAGACATAAAGTTGTAAAAGAAAACTCTTTTGGCTTGATAAGTTCAACTATCACAGGGAAAGTCAAGAAATGCATTCTAACATGTACTACAGATGTATGTATATGTATGGATGTATATATAAATTACATGCATATTAAATTTAACATTGTCTACAATAATTTCCGTTTATTATAATAAAATGATAAAATATATATAGTCACTAAAAATAGATTGGAGAATTGTGTAAAGAATATTGACACGAATAGGAAGAGAGAAAGTGGAGGGGGAGGAATGTGTGTCGGCTTTCTCTTTGAGAAATCTCTCAAATGTATACTCACAGACAATAGTCCTCCTTTTTCCTTATCCTCCACGTTCTGCCACTTGAGTCTCCTGATTTAAATTAGCTAAGTAATTATGGTAATGTTAAAGACAACTTTTATCCTCTACAGCCAAACCTACACACACAGACTAAAAAAGAAGACTACAGTACGTACTTATCAGGCAACTCATGCATGGACAAAGTTCACAAGACTTGTATTATAAAACATGTTCTTCCTGTACTCTCTCCCCTATAATATAATCCATATACAGAGAGAGAGAGAGAGAGAAAGACTCACTATATTATTCTTATACTGGGCCAGGAGTGAGCCAAGCAGAAGGCACAATGTAGAGAGAAAGCAGGGAGTAGAAGCGAGAGCATGAGTTGCAAGAAAAAAAACTTTTCTCTTTCTACTTTACTCCGCAGCCTCAGATCATAAAAGAAAGGCAAGTGGAGAGAGAGAGAAAGAACGTAAGGGAGTCCTTCATGAAAAATTATATTTACGCGTGACTTGTGTAAACTTGGACTTATTGTTGTAAGTGTTATTTTTTCATGTATTTTCGTTGTCAAAAATTTTATTGAGGTATTCAACAATGCTTCTATTTAAAAAAATATTTTTTTATATATTTTTAGTCATTGGCAATGACGAATGACGTTTCATAACAAAAATAAAAATTTGCCTTCTCTTTTACTGGATTTCTACACTGAGAGAGAGAAACAATGTCCAATTAGCACTACTCATGTAAATTAGTCAAATGAGAACATTTTTTTATATTTTCTCATCTTTCTTTCCTTTCTCCTCCTCCACTTTCTCCTTCATCTTTTACATGTATCACCTTGACTGAATCTGACTCTTGAGACGAGCTTTGAAGTTGTACATGAAAGTTTTTAAAATTAAATAATTTTAATTGTTATAAAAAAACTCTTTTAATATATTTAACCTCTTATAAAAATTAATTCTTTTTCTAGAACATAGTTGTAAAACATGTAAGTACACAGAGCGTGACCTTTTTTCTAAAAATTATTTCAATTTTCACTTCTAATATAAAATAACTACGCTGATTATTTATACAAGGAGGCTACCATGGCGGCATGACTATAAGATTACATTGTCTTTGTGTGTTTTTTTTCTAAAAAAAAGTGAAAGCCTGTTAAGTTCTATTGAGATACTTTTAAATTTACATTGTAAACTTTTACTCTTCCTCATCATCAGATGATCATCGTTATCATTTTCACAGTTTTCCCTTTTTCCTTTGTAAACTTGCTCTCACTTTCTCTCTCTTGGGTCGTATCTTCACACTATTATTATAATATAACAAAAGGTAGTACAATGTACAAGGTTAGACACGGGGTGGGAGTCTGTTTTACTTGGTCTCTATTGTATTCATAATATTAAAAGTGAACTTTCTCCCCCCCTCTCCAAAAATTTTTTTTTAAGCGTAGACCTTTGAAGTAGAATCTCCTTAAAGAAAAAACTTTTCCCGTGATTCAATGAAAAAAGGTAGAGGATGCAAGAGAGAGAGAAAGGCTGGACTAATATAGAGAGAGAAAGTGCATCAACTCAACTAGTTGACCTAGTCAAGTGAAAAATAGCTACAGGCTAAACTATATACTTATATACATTGACTAACTAGAAAAAAGGAGGGGGGGGGGAGAAAGCTTCGACTAAACTTGACTTGTGGCTTTCTAAAAATCTCTTTCATTTATATATGTATACGTATATATAAACATTCTGTAGAAAAATAGATGCAAGCTTCTTACTCTCCGTATCATATAATAAGATTACTTTTAGTCTTGTGTCTCTCTCTAGATAGTCCAAAAATATCTAAGCAAGTCTAATACTTTCAAGAAAAAGGTGAAAGTGGAGAAAGGACATTTATAGTGTGAAAGTCCTCTAGTTATTTCTTACTACTTTATTTTACTATAGAGAGAGAGAGAGTGAGAAGATAGGTGAAGTGAAAGCTTTGAGGTTGCTTTGCTTTCCCTATGGTACATTGCACCGTAATGACCATGCTACAGTTTAAAGTGAAAGAAAAGAGGGGGAATGGGAGGAAAAGAAGCTAAAGAAGAGAGAGAGAGAGAGAGAAAACTGAAGAAAAGTCTTGGGAAATTTATGTTCTCAACTTGGAATTGTAAACAAGTTTTTTTTTTCGTCTGGAGGTGTAGAGTGTTAAGCAATCTTTGCGAAACATGTTTTATATCATGACCACCTCATTTCTTTCTCTCTCTCTTATGTTACATGGAGTTCTTGAACGTAAAGAGGAGAGAATATTATTTTCTTTCAACTTTCTTTTTTTTTCACACCACAATCTACAATCTCTTGGTCATTCATCCATTCCGCTCATCATACAAGATTTCTTGATGCTCCACATTTTTTTCAGCTCCTTTGGGTCTCATTCGACCAACCCCTTCATTATCCCTTGTAATATTTTTTAAATTTATTTCTTTTGGTTGTTTTCATATCCAAATATATTTTCCACAATGTCTCATCAAATAATCTATCATTTGCCATACAATTCTTTTATTTTTTTAGAATATTTTTATTTTTCATATTGACAAAATATTCATGAAAAAAAAGCTAAAAAGGGATACGAGAGAGGGAGCGGATTTCCAAGAAGAGAGACAAAAAAATCATAGTTTTTGAAAAATTGGAACATGTCCAGAAAAACTGACTTTGGTGTGTGCCCTCTTTTCATGCACTCGGTGAGACATTTAACCATGCCCAAAATTCCAGATGTCTTGTCATAACCCCAATGTCATTTAAAATGTTGTCTATATCATTCTCACAATTCTATTTTTTTTAATTTTTATCAGTTTTTGAATTATTTCTTTTTCATAATTTTGACTGTGAACAATAAAAAGAATTTTGATGATAATGAATTGAAACTTGGCATAAAATTTATGAGACAATTTTAAATGTCCAAATAAGAGTGTCAAATAAAAAAAAGAGAAAGAAGAAAAAAAATCACTTTTAGGATGAATTCTACTCACTTTCTTTTTCTGAGAAAAAGTAACATTTTATTTGTCGTATTGAATCATAATAAGAACATGGTTTTGACTAGAAGGAGAATAAGGTAAGACTTTTCTCTCTAGTTGCTTTCATTTTTGACGGGGATAGACATGATTGCATGTATTTCTCATGGTGAATGTATCATTTCTCTATCATCCTCTCCTTTCTCTTCCTCTTGAGAATCTCTGGAGAAAGTTTCTTCAGCTGCTACTTCCACCTCTCTCTCTCTCTCGTCTTTGTGTGAGGTTGGAGAGATGGAGGGAAGGAGGGGTTAATCGTATACGTAAAAGAAAGGGAATTTATGATCCTATAGAGACTTGAATTATTGATTGCATCATACGTGAACTGCATTCACTTGTAAAGCTAAAAAACTAACGTCACAAATATTATTACAACCTCCTTCTCCTTCTCCAAATGTATCCAAACCATTTATATGCATAGCTTTCTTTTTCATATAAAGAGAGGGAGAGAGAGAAAAAAACTTGTTTATAGCATTTCTGTCCCTTTACCCTCCTTGTGTGTACCTTTAGGAGGGGAAAAGAGCAATTTGAGGGGAATCTAGTTGGAATTTTGAGAGAACACAGTTGTTTTTGTATGAAAAGCACAGAATTGAGGTAAGAGAGAAAGTACTTGGATACTTTTCATGTAAATGACATCCTCATAACCGCTTCCTTGGCACATTTATTTTCAAGAGATTCATTTAAAACTTTCACCCTTTGACATTCCCTCCCTTTAGACCTTTTTATTTACACGTCATTTTCATACTCTCTCAAAAAATATATAGTCAACCAAGGAGAGGGTGATGTGTACATAAATTTTGAAAAATACTTTCCCCCCTTTTTTTCTCTCTCTCCATTATTCTTCATCATCAACTCATTGAGAAACCATTATAATTTTTTTTTTGTTTTTTTTGAAAATAAATTAAATTCTCCGTCTTTTATTTCATGATTATTTACTTTCACTTGTCTTTAGTAATTTTATTAAATTGATTTTAAAAAGTCATAATTAGAAATTAGAATGTTCTAAGATAATATTTTTGAAATAAAATAAAATTTTATAGTCAAACACTTTCACCATTAACTTAATAGTCTCTCTCTCTCTTGTGTTCACAGTAATTAATAGAAATTGACAAATATTAATTCAATTTTATTGAACCAATCATGGAATTAATTTACTTTGAATTTTCATTTTCAAAAATTAATGAGACTTTTCCATTCCAAAAATGAAGGAACGAGATTAACCTCTTTTATGTGTGTACTTTCACTTGAGGTAGGTACACAGAGATAGATTTTCAACTAAACTATTTGTGTGCTTTAAAATCAAGTGTGGCATGTAATAAAAATGGTTTTAAATTTATTACAAAAATGTGGACTTGTATAAATTTCATTTGTAATGAAATTTTCCCAAAGAATAAGAAAGGAACATTGACTATAATGAAGAAAGATAAAAAAATGAAGAAAAGAAAGAAAGAGAGAGGGAGAAAATTTAATTGAAGAAAATAAGGTTAAGAGATGTGGCAGAAAGGGATGGAAATATTTACTGATGAATTGGCCAAGTTGATAAATAGTGAGAGAGTGAGGATAAAGCTCATTACGCCCTTCATAAACAAGAAAAGAGAGAGAGAGAGAAAGTGTGTGTGTGTGTGTGGGAGGAAGGAAGACCAGAGGGAGATGAGACTCGGGCTTTCTCTTAAGAGATGAGAAAGTAGGAGTGGTGAAAGTGATGAAGGAATTAATCAAAGTTATAAAGTTAGGTATGAGGTTAGAGGTAAAGGACGATTATATGCGTACCCCAGCGGTTGTAATGAAACTATTTTGACTCAGCTCTCATTTACTCTTCTCACTTATCTTCATTTTCATTTTCCTTTTCATGCAAGAGAGAGAGAGAGAGAGAGGATGGCATATGCTCCATGTGCAAATTTACACCATACGCCTCATCCTCTTTCTCCAACAGTCACAATTTTCACCATCCCCCCTCTTTTTTAACCCTCCCCCTCCTTCTCTTCCCAAAAACCAAACCAACCAAAACAAACTTTGAATCAACACCATTCTCCCTCTCATTCTATGACTACATTTGACTATTCTAAAACATAACACACAAGCCAATTCCTCATTTATTTTCTCTTTTTTCAAAAGCGAAAACAGGCCAAAGTTTTGCCTCTTTTTTTAAAAAAAGATAAACTTTGCCTCTCTCTCTCAAATTGTTTTTAAATTTCTGATGTTTTAGCCTTCTCTAAATCAACATAAATCTATTATCTTCCATGTGGTTGAGCATGAGAAAGTTTAAATTAAATCACAAGAAAAGACTCAAGAAAAAAGAAGAGGAAAAAAATAGACCAATCCCCCAAAAAAATATTTGGGATGAAATAAATGCCAGAGAACAAGTCAAATTGAGCATCCGTAATAGACAGTCGCAAAAGAAAGGGAAAGAGACGAGGAGAGAGAGAGAGAGAGAGGAGAAAAAAGGGAATTTAATGAGGCGCATAAATGCAAATGTGTATACACAAAATATTGTCATGGAGTGCCGCCAATAGAATAGAAATAGAAAGTCCTGTAGGGCACCAACAGAGAGCTTAGAGCAAGAGGGGAAAGTGTAAGGAAGAAGAAGAGAAAAAAAGAGTATAAACAGTCTAGAAAAAAAGAAGAAGAATTTTCATGATTGCCATTTAACCAAAGTACTTTTTTTCCCTTTATTCTCCCCCCTCCTCATCTTTGCCTATTTTTTCCGTAGGAGTTCCTTCCTCTTGCCCTGAAATGACTAGATATACATTACATGAAAATGGATGACATAGAGAGCACAGTGATGATGATGATGATGAGGGAAAGGGCTGGAAGCTAGAAAGGGGTAAAATTAAAGACAAATAGAAAGGCTGTTAATTCGCAAGGAGCAGCGGAGCCACAATTCAATTCATTCGCTTCAATTCCATCTCATTCCCTCTCTTGTCTACACACACATCTCTCTCTCTCCATATATATGTATACACTCCAATATTCACTACACTTCTCATAATCCTTCCTTTTGTGTGTCTTTCCCGTCAATGCGATGCGATGCACATTTCATTAAAGTGAGAGAAAATATAGCCCAAAATGCTTGTGTGTGTGCAAAGAGAGAGAGAGAGAGAGAGGGGGCAGGAGTAAATGAGAAGAGGAGTCAGCCAAGTGCAAATCATTGCTCTCGCACTTTCTCCTTTACTTTCCCCCTCATACTGTGTATGTGTATCAACTCCACAATTGCTTTCACTATTAAATTTATATAGAGGCAATCCATCCTTTCATTCTCCTCCTTTTAACTTTCTCCCATGTCATTGTTATGTTTAGAACCATTTTCTTCTCTCCCTTATAATTATTATTATTAACATCAATCCCCAGTTCAGCCACCCCTACTCAATTCCATTCCACCCCACCACTCGACCCCCCTCTTTAGCATAATCATGACAATGATATCATGTTCACATTTATTATTATAATCAAACTCACAACTCCTACATTTGTTATTGTAATCAAAATTTCTACTTGAAAAAATAAAACTAAAACTTTCTCTCTCTCTCCAAATATCATTTTTTACACGCTACAAAGATCAATAAGAAATATAAATGGGGAGGGCGGGAGATGGAGGGGAGGGGAAATATAATAATTGGATGGCTCTCTTTCTCTCTCTCTCTCTCTCCATTTTGTCAACAGATGCTCCGAATGTAATTGACGGATGATAGGAAGGACTGAGGCTGACCAAATGTGCCTTTTACTCCCCTTCAATAGTGTGTAGTACTACAACAATATGGATGTGCTAGTGGAGAAAGTCTTTTCTTGAAAGTCTGAAGTTGACGTGAATAAAATAATGGGAGAGAGAGGAGAGATAGAAAAGAAATAAATACGTGTGAAAGATCCCTTCATACATTCAACACAAGGAGAAAAGAGAAAGTGGGAGCTTCAAACTTGAATAAGGATATTCCTCAATAAATTGTTATGTGGAGGCAACCCGGCAAAGGAATGCCTTGAAAAGAAAGAGAGGAGGGGAGAAAAGTTCAAGGAAAATAGCACACAGCCTTTCGGCATGGTTTTTGGGTTGGTGATGGGTGCCAAGAAATTCCATTCCTTCCGTTATTTTGCACTAATATTGATTTGTCTAGGAATTTGTCTCAGTCACAACAACAACATCATTCCATCTCTCTCTCTCTCTTTTCTACTTTTACTCTACTTTCTCCCCTTTGTGTTTATGTGTAGTCCCCCTTTTTTTCTACACAGAAAAAGTTTTTTTTTTTGGTCTACCCAGGCATGGGGTATTATATGCTACAGCTTTCAATTGTAAACAGCATAAAGAACTCGTACAATCAAGCCCCCCCCAAAAAATGGACACACACACACAAACAACAACAAAAAAATCTTAAGCTTTCTCTTGAACCAACTACTTGACCTCACATAAAAAAATTATTCTTTTCTAATTATCAACTTGACCTTTACAAATTGTCCCATTTCATCATTCACCTTTGGGCACTAACCAGAATAGTTTGTATATTTTAAAAAAATGTATTTATTTTTGACAACTCTAAAATGTTCTCTCACTTTCTCTTTCTCTTTTATGACTAGCAAACTTGTCATAAAAATAAAAGTATGAAATTTTTTTAAAATTTAAGCTTTGATTTAAAAAAAGACCATCAAAAAAAAAGATGGCATGTCCAAAATAAAAAACTCTCAAGACACTTGATGGTGGAGGTAAAGAGGGAATGGGCGTGCTCATGGATGCGTAAAAATAAGCTTGAGTTGTTGTTGTTTAGTTGGTGAAAAGTAGGGAAAGTTGTTGTGGAGGGATTGTTGCGTGGGAAAGTTTGTATAGGATGAGGGATGTGATGTGAGGCGATGGGGAAGGAGTCCGTGTTTAGAATTCACCACAAAAAGGATTTTGAATTTGGTGAGAGAGAGAGAGAGAGAGAGTCGTGAAATGGGGGAGGGGGAGGGGGGATTCTTCATAACTCCTCCTCTTTTTCCTATTCTCTCTCTCTTCCGCTTCCTATTTTCCCATCTCATGTGATCTTGTGTATCCACAGAGAAAGAGAGTTCAATTGTAAATGATGGAAAGTTATGGGGGGGATGAATCCCTCATGGGATGAAGCTCTTCGATGGGATTTTCAGCAAGATTTGTAAGTACATTTGTATCCTAACACTTGAACACAACTTGCGTCCTCTTATACCCCCCTTCCCCCCCACTCTATCCTTTTACTTTCCACTTGTCCTCCTCCCCCTCCCCCTCCCATTTCTTCTTTGTTGCGAATTATTGCGAATTGTGTCCCAAGCCATTTTATTTTCTACACAATTCCTCCTCACAAAGACTCCAGCCACATGCCATGTGATGGGATGATGAGGATGGAACGAGTCAATCGTGTGAAAAGTTATCCTTGAGTAAAAACAACCCCACCACACACATCTGTAATCTCTCCAATTTACTCTCCTCCCCCCCTCTTCAATCCCTAATTGCCATCTCTCATTTAAATTCAAATTTTCTAATTTACATGCCATTTAAATAACCATACGTGTGTGCGGGACATTTTCATTTACCCAAATTATTTTTTTTCTGTAAAAAAAATAAAATCTATACACATTTTACATTGTATGTACATTCAGTATAAGTAAAGTCTTTTTGTATCTTTATTTGTACAGTACAGTGTGAGATGAAAATGGTGGAGAGGTACAAGAGAGAGAAAAAAAGAAATTTAATTTTGACTTTTACTAGTCTATAAAATTTAGATAAGTTTAAACATGGTAATAAATTTAGTCAAAGTTGACTTTACTCTTTTAAATGATCACTTTAAATCTTGGTTAAATAGGAATAAAAAAGATGATCATGTTCATATACATGTACATGTTGTACATTTACTAAAAAAAGAAGGCAGGTGTGTGATGGGAATATGGAGCATGAATTTTTTTTCTCTCTCTCTCTCTCTCTCTTGGTTATACAAACTAGAAAAAGATGAGCCCTATCAAGACCCACTTCTTACTCTTGTGCTTGTCTAAGACAAGAATTATAACAACTGTGTGTGGACTGTGTAGACTAACGTTAAGGTAATGTAGAGGATGTAAGATGGAAGAAGAAAAAAAAGATGGGGATCTCTCTACAGAGACTAAGAACTGAGAGTAGTTAAGAAAATTTTTTTTTGGGTTGGGGTTGGATGTAGAGGAGATAATAGGGAAAGAATAATAGTCTAGAGAAATGTGGCGTCATAAATTAGGACATTTAAATTCGCCATGTGCCTTTGGACTTGGAGAAATGGAGGAAAAAATTATTATATATATTATTTTTTTGTACCAAAAAAAACGAGGGGAAAAAAACTTTTTATCGGAAAAGATTAAGGATAACATTAAGAATGGAAGGAGGGGACAAGAGGGAAATGGAATAGGAATAGATGGAAAATATGGATGATATACCTTCCCTACATTCCAATCCCAAATGCCCCCTTTTCTCTAAACTTCCCTCCCGAAGTCCTCATCCACATACACGCACACCCCAAGACTTCACTACACTTCAAGTGGAACACACAACTTTTTTTTTGGGAACAAACCATGGACCATGGGCCATGGCACATGATGGCTTACAACTCATAAAAAACGTGAGACTCTCTGTGTAGAAAAACGAACAAGTCTTCTTACACATGCCCAATTTTCCAAAAGGTGAGTTTTTTTTTGCCAGTATAAATAACTTTTTTTCTCTCTTTTTTTGGCGACTAGTCCTCCATACTCAATCCATCCAGATGACTTTTTTCCTTTCTTTTTTATCTCTTCAAAATACACAATACAAAAAAAGATGAGTCTAAATTTTTACCAAACTCCACACTTAGTTGGAGTAACCTAACCATCCACACAAATATTTCAAGGCAAGTGAGGCCGTATCAAATTTCATCAAGTGGAGCTAAAAGCATTTTTGACCTGTCAGCAACTTAAAAAAGAGAAGCCAAGAGAGAAAAAAAAGATGATGGCTCATCATCTTCATTTCTACATGCATTCCCTTAGGTGAATGCCAGCTGAAATATTTCAAAAAAAAAATTCTTTTCTTCTTTGATAAATTGGCACAATATTACTCCATATGAGTTATTTTTCTTTGTGGTATTATTTTAACCAGAGAAAAAAAAAGAATTTATTCTCTACAATCTAACACTTTAAATACTACTCATCCATTTTATTTTTATCTTTAAAAGTCTCCCATACTACCATCTTTACAAAGTTTATCATGTAAAGAGAGAGAGAGAGAGAGAGGGAAAGTCAATTTAATTTAAATTTTAAATAAAGTCCACCAAAAAAATACACAGTAAAAATGTCCACAATAAAGTCAAGAAAAAATGAAACTTTTATGAAATTTTTTCATGGATAAAAGATGCGGTGGACAAAAATAAACTGGAAATGGAAAAGAGAGAAAAAAGATATTATTTTAAATAAAGACAAGAGTGAATGCGTAGGAATTAGACTAGAGTTGAGAATTTTCTGAGCGTATGTCGAAGAGATGGAGAGACGGAAAAAGAAAAAAGAGATGGAAAAGAGAGAGAGAGAGAGCGGGCCACATTAAGCAAAAGAAGAAGATCAAGTCAAAGAGGATGTCATGGAGAATGAATTAAAGGAGATAAATAATAGAAGAGCAGGAGGGATTGGTTGTTTAGGCTTCCTTCCGCTGTGTTAAGCGACGAGACCTAAACTCTTCCACTTGCATCCCATGAACAAAAGACTAGACACTGAGTCTCTCTCTCTTCATGTACGACTCTGTTGAGGAATAGAAAGAGAGAGAGAGAAAAACCAAGGAGAAGACGAAGCTGGGACTTATAAAATGCATTAGGTGAGCTGGATTGAAAATGTACAAAGTCTATGTATATTTTCTCCTCTATCTAGAACAAGAGCAAGAGGACGCCATCGCAGCAAGGAATCCAAAAGCTTTTCCAAAGAGAGAGAGAGAGAGTGAGACTAAAATTGTAGAAAGTAGAAATATTCTACAATCTAGTCAACTCTAGCCATACCCCCCATCCAGTACTACTCGTACATGTGGAGTCAAAGTCTTATTCCAAAAACTAGAAACTCTCCAGTTAGAACCTCCAACTCTACATGCACATAATGTTATATCCCTCTGCCCAGAATGGAAGCGCAAGGGCGTTAATGAATGGGAAATAAATACAATTAATCCTGTACAATAAACCAGCGGTGACGGGAAAGAGAGAGAGAGAGGAGAGAATATAGAGGAGTTGATACAATTTACACTGTAATCTCATGTACAATTTTCTAGCAAACCTAGCCAACCCAAAGAATATATTATAATATTACACACACACCCTATGTCAACTATTTCCTCTTTCCCTTTGACCTTAGTCAAAATTTATATTTGGGGGGATGGGCCAGGTAACTTTCTTCTCTTTGCCTATTGTATAGGCAAAAGTTCATCCCAAACCAAAATATATTTTACCCAACCACACTCGGCACACTAAAGGTAGGGCTTGAACAATGTTCAACCTCATGCCAAAGCACAAAAGGTAAAAGAAGGAAAGGTAAGAGAGAGAGAGAGAAAAGATGTGATCAAAGAAAATGCCACAGAGTTTACAGCTACAATGATTTATAAATAGAGAAAAGGGGGTGACCCAGAGGAGCTGTAAAGTTAGACAGAGGAGATACATATGTACGCTATGGAACAGGGAGCCCTTGGGTTTAATGATGATGCCCATGCGGTGACTACATAACACACACATAGTTTATATGTAGACATTTATATATGTAGACACCCCCCCCCCCCCAAAAAAAACTCTCTTCGTACTATACAAGATTTAGGACGTCAGTAGCAGGAGCAGTCTGTCTTTTACACGGACGTCTCAAACTACTTGGCTATTATAAGAAAAAAAACGCTCCCGAATATTCTCGCCCCCCCCCCTCTTCTTCTTCTTTTTTTCCTGTCCACATTTTACATTTTATCTTACTAAGCCCACCCCGTCCCTCCTCCTCATCCCATCATATAAAATTTTATACGTATGAAAGAGAAAGTTGATTGTAAAGTCATTTGAAAAAAAATGTTTTATGCAAGTGAGAAAAAAATTTTGTATTGATCGCTCTTACCTTGCCTCAAGAGTATACCGGAAACGATGAGGAGAAAATAGAATAAAAAATTGCTAGCAAGGGTATCTGGAGCCATATCATGAGTTCATCTTCCCGCACGGATTGAAGACGACGATGATGATAATGATAATAATAATCTTCTTCTTCTTTCTTTTTTTGCCTCCCTGATTTTGGAGGGGTGGGTGACTTTCACTCTGTCTATCTTTTCAATTTTTTTTTGTACACAATTCTCAATGTTTTTGTACAGAGGAAACAAGTCACTTTCACTGTTTTAGCACAATGGGGACAAGAGGGAGAAGGATTTTTGAACCAAAATCAAGACAAAGAGAGGCCTCTTCTTGTTGACCAATCCATCTCAACGTCCCTGTAGCCCTCAAACTTTTCACCCATTCTTGTTTTGAAAAAATCATTTATTTAGTTTTCTCCCTTATTTTTCAAATCTTCTTCCTTTTCTCTCTTTCTTTCCCTGTCCTTTCTTTCTTCTCGTCTTTTCCCTTCTTTTCTTCTCATCTCCTCATTCCTCCTTCCTTTTTTCTCTTGTGTACTTGAATTCCTTTTTTTTAAAAAACTTTACTTGTTCAAAAATTTTGTACAAGTAACAAGACTCTTGTTGGAAAATTTTGAAAGGGGAAAGGTGAATTTGTATAAAATGATGGACAGAAAATTAAAAAATATTTAAATAAATTTTTTTGACATTCTCAAAAAACTCCCCGGGTCATTTTCACATTTGTTTTTTTATTTTACATGTCAAGTCACTGTCGTCAAACATGTAGGCATGGTTGGTTTGGTAGTTACACAATTTTTTTAAAAAACTTTCTCTTGTCCTTTCTTCTTAAAATCCAATTTTCTGAGAGGATTCCAACTCACAGACTAGAAATGGTGAAAGTGGGGACTGGGTGTTGTTGAAAAAAAAGAGCACAAATTCCAATTTGGACGGTTAAGCCTCAATGGCCCACAGAAAACAAAAAAATAAAATGAGTGTACAAATGTTTTTTTTTCTCACCCACCCTCACATATTATTTATTTATTTGAACAAGAAAAAAAACGAGACAAAAAAAAGGTTAGATATTCATAAAATCAACTCCCTTAAGGACCCCCTTTTTTTCTCCTCCTCTTCACTAGTTTTTTGTTTCAACTCTTTTCTCTCTCTCTCTCCAATTCAATAATATCCCTGAGGGCACGGAGCACAGAGGAACGAGACACGTGCTGCTTCTTCTAGCTTTTTACAACACTACAAAACTTTTTTTTGTCTCTTATTTTTGTTACATGTACAAATCAAATGAGATTCAAGTTAAACTGATGAGCATTTGTGTCTTGTATCCAAAGGTATTATCCTTTTCTCCTGCTTTCACTGTGGTCATTTTAGTTTGAACAAATTTTTTTTTTCTCTTGTAAAAATTTTTTTTGAACACTCGAAACAATTCAACACTATCAATTGATATTTTTGAATCAAAATGGAAAACTTTTTTTTTTTTATTTCATTTCCCTTTTCTACAATAAATTTCAATTTTAGTTTTTTTATGTTTGAGCAAAATTCACTTTCTCTTTTTTCAAAAGAGAAGAAAGTTACAGTTGAATACTTGTCCGTAGATTTAAATTGTGGCCGCCACAAGGAAATTTAAAATTTTGAAGACTTTCTCTGGTGTCTGGTCTTTACAATTATTTTTTTGAAGAGTAGAACAAGAAGAACAAGAGTAAGAGAATTAAAGTATATTGGATTAAATAAATAATTTGTAGACAATTAAATTTTTAACAAGAAAATAGAGAAGAAATGGGTGGGTTTGTAAGAAAGAAAGAAAAAAAAAATTAGTTGTGAAATGAAATATTAATAGAGTTGATAATTATGTTTATTTATTTTTATGTAAAACTTTTTTTTTGTTCTAGTTGGGTAGAAATATTTTGGGTAAGGTTTGAATATATATTTTTTGAGTTTTTGGGGGAGAGTATATGTCTGTGGTGATTGGCAGAGGGAGTAAAATGGGCTGCAGTCTGTGTGTGTGGCAGACTCGTTACCGACAGTGTCGTCCTTTCAGTGTGGCAACTATTTGGCGAATGCTCTGATCCGAATCTACCTTCCACATCCCTCCTTCACTTTACTCTTCCACTGTGTGTAGTTTTCTGTATGTGTGTCGGTGGAACGGGTGAAAGTCTCCATGATGCTTTCCCCGACGTCAGCACAACCAACGTCCTTCTCTCTCTTTACACAGTCTACAGTCATCTTCTCATCCCTCCTCTGCGCCAACTCCACTTGAGCCGCATCTAGTCCAAGGAGTGGAGGATCTTTATCGACCCACACACACACTCCCTCTCCATC
This sequence comes from Arrhopalites spinosus, assembly GCA_034700945.1. Lineage (NCBI taxonomy): Eukaryota > Metazoa > Arthropoda > Collembola > Symphypleona > Arrhopalitidae > Arrhopalites > Arrhopalites spinosus. The sequence goes on from JAQIVZ010000014.1 coordinate 138,524, forward strand.
TCTTTCCCCTCTTTCTCTCTCTCTCTCTCTCTCTCTCTCTCTCTCTCTATAACACACACTAAAATCAGCCGTACAGACTCTGCCGCCAAATTCACAATTCCTACCTTTCTCTCCCCTCCCCCCTCTTCCAGTCTCTTCCCTAATTATCCTCATATTTTTTATTATTAACTTATGCACTGTATTGTCGGTTCTCCATTTTTTTTCTTATGGAGAAAGTTACAAGAGAAATTATTTATCATATGGTTTCCATTCCATGCATGTCTCATTACACAAGAGAGAGAGAGAGAAAGTCAAGGGAAAGATGAGTTTAAATTTTTTATATTTCTTTAATTCTAAAACCAAGTCTAAATGGACATGATAAATATGATGAATATTTTTTGTACTCTCCTTCATCATCTTTGGGGCTAAAAAATGAGGGGGAGGATTGAGCGGGAGGGAGGGGAGGGGGAAGGATGATGAATGTAAACAATTTTGTTATCTCCATCTCACTCCCCTCTGCCTCTCTAATATTGTCTATGATAATCGTACAGACTGGAGGAAATTTTCATGAGATTTTTGGACGGGCGTTCAAAGTACTTAATATTAATAGTCCTATGAGAGAGAGAGAGAGAGAGAGAGAGAGGGAAGACAAAGGGTTTGGTGATTTGGTGGTGCTTATGTTCATAGGGATATAGAGATAATTGATTGATATACAAAGACCTTTACTTACACTTTCCTCTCCTTCCGTCCGTACATAGGCCCCCCATGTATAGGACTCGAGTATTTTTTGAGGGGGGAGGGGGGTATTGTAAAGAGATATGCTAAGCTTATGGCTTATACGTTTTACTATAGAATTCCATGCTCATACTCTCTCTCTCTCTTTCTACTTATGCCTCGGTATGGTTCACCATTCAAGATTTTGAGAGGATGGAACAAGAGAATTTGGAGGAAAATTGGGAGCGGGAGCATGGTGAGCTGTCGTCGTCAATAAGTGACATGGTTGTCACCTTAAAGCACAGCTGCCTCCCTTCTCTCTCTCTCGCTCTCTCTCTCTCTCTTTCGAACATGCTCTCTTCATAAAGGTGCTAGCTCCACTTTCACCAAAGAGACCAACGACTTTGCAAAGCCCAAACTCTTCTCTTTTCTGAATTACACACACACTAGAGAATCCAGTCAAATGTTCATCATTCTTGTACACTCTCTCTCACCATTATTCCTACCCTTTTCATTTTATTCCTTTTATTTTTATAAATATACTCCCTTTTTATTCTCTGCAGTTTTTAAACTCATTTATTAAACTTTTTCATTGATTGTTTATTTATTTAAATATGCAATTAAATAAATGGATCAATTTTTTAGTTGTTTTTTTTTTGTTAATTTAGTTTTTTAGAATCAAACAAAATAATGTACAATTTTTCTTATTTCACATTGACTTTTTCATATTTTATTCAAGGATTATTTAAAATAAATTTTATTAATATTATTGAGTAAGCAACTGATTTTCATGGTATAATTTATATTTGAATTGGCAATTAAAGTAATAATTCATGATATCCAGGAGGTTTGAGAAGGTTCCTTTATAATTGAGAGAGGAACTGTACATTTTTTTAGGTTGTAAATTCCTTCTGGCATGACTGTTCTATAGGCTCTCTCCAGTCCTTGGATGGGAGTCCCTCCACAACTCGTAGCCAAGTCAAGTCAAGCTCCACATCAAGCCAAGAGCCAGAAATATCAAAATGTAGAATATACATTCAGAGGAACGACTCATCAATCTTTGATCCCCGTTAATTAATCTACATACCCTCATTTACATTATTTTCTTCCTCCTTCCTCTCCCCTCACAAACCCTCCTCCCCATACTTTCTCCTTACAAATGTATCACCCGACGTAAAATACAAGTCATCTTTTTTTCCCATTTCAATTGTTTCAAATTTCACAATCCCATAAAATGTGGAGCCAAACAAAAAAAGCAAACTTAAATGTAGAAAGAAATTTTCCAAAAATAAGGGGCGGGGAGGTAGAGAACATTAGGACATTTATCCGTCGTGCACGAATGACCCTGACTTGGCTATTTTTAAACTTTCTTTTATTCCTCTCAAAATCTCGTCATGGGTAGAAGAGAAAGTTAGTTGTGAAAGGACATTTTTATATATTTTTCAACTGGAGGGAAAATCTGTATGTTCAACTTTAACACTCTACATCATAAAAAATGAGATGATGTAATAAAATGAAATTTATTTATATTTGTAGGAATCTAACAAAGAATATTTTTGACATGAGAAAACCATGAAAAAGAAAGTGAAAGGATAGACTTGCTCTCTCTCTCTCTTCCTCTGTATAGGCTATCCTACTCAATCAGGGAGAAAGCCAAGGTAATAACAGATGAAAGTCTATACCGCATATCAACGTCACACACACATCACATCTGTCCTCCTCTTCTGCCTCCCTTTTACAGAGGAAGGAGGAATAAGAGTCACTTTGTCTTTTGCTCCATCCTCTACTGCGGTACTCCTTCTCCATCACCCACTTGACAACCCCAAACCATCATCACATCACATCACCACAACCCCATAAGAGCAAACGCTTCGTCTCCCCCCATCCTCTTGTCATCTCAAGAAGGAGACTATAAAAAAAATCTAAATTATCTCATGATTCCTCACACCATCACCAAGAGACAAGACAATACAGAGAGAGAGGGGGGAGTCTCTCATTTGATCTAATTATCTTTTTCAAAGTCTCCTTGGTTGTCTGACAATAGAAATAAATTAAATTTCACTCTTCTCTCTCTCTCTCCATGATGAGGGCCTCTTTATATAAATAAATACATTCCCTATCCATTTCTTTTCCCCTCATTCTCCATTGACTATTGATTGAGACTTGTGGGTGGGGATGTGAAAGTAAGGGGAGCGTCAAGAGAAAAAAAAAGAGTGAGACAGCTGCTCATTCTCATACCAAGAAAATTTCATTTACAATTTTAAATGATTCAATTCAATTGATTCCACCAGTTTTCTCTTCTCTCTCTCTCTCTCTTGCTTTCCTTTTGAGAGAATTTGAGAATCTAGCATTTTCTCCTCTCTAATATAATCACCATAATCTTGTGAAATTCCCAGTTGTAACCCCTCCAACTCTTACTCTCTCTCTCTCTCTCATCTCATATCTAGTCACAAAAAAATGGGTGTATGCTTTCTCCTTTCTAGATATATATATCCATTTCATATTATTTGACGACTTTCCCTTCTTTTTTTTACTTTTCTCTTTCACTTGAAATTGCTGAGTAACTGTTTAATTCTCTCTCTCCGCTCAAGTTCTTTAATTTGGGTGGTAACATGGAATGTACATGGATTGCATGTAGTGTGTATCACACTAAAAAAATTGTCTCCAAGTTTTTTGGTGTTTGATGCGCTTTACTGGATTACATAATTATACGAGGGACTCATGTAAAGTTGATAATCTCTGTGATGATTGTCCATGGATTGTACGGGGAGTTTTGTACGCGAAAAGCTCTTTTTCCATGTAGAGAAAGTTTGAGATTCAATGAGATGATCCATACATATCTCTCTCTCTCTCTCTAGTACTTGCAGATGAGTCAGAGTCATGCGATGAAATTTTGGAAGGAAGCTGTTGAATGGAAAGGGAAATTAAGATTTTATCTTTGTGGAGTTTTCCAATCAAAAAAGTTGGACAAGATTATTAGAAGAGTATAGAAGCAGAGAGAGAGAGGGGGGGATGAGTTTGAGTATGGGAAGAGAAGCATTACAATGAAATGATGACATGTTCATTAAGCATAAGAACATGCCGTTGGAGACAGGCATCCCATAGACTCTCTCTCTCTCTTTATATACAAGAGAGAGAGATGAAAGAAAAAAATGGGGAATACAACAAAAGTGAATAAACTCATAAGAAAAAAGGAGGAGAAGGAGGAGGTATATGTAGAATGGAGGGAGAGAGAGAGAGAAGATGAAGAGGATGTGAAAGAAGATACAGAGACTGTCATTGGAAGAAATCGGATATTTTGCTTCCTGTGGACTAAGACACATTGGGGAGAAAGGAATAAGGGAAAGTGAGTGTGTGTATGTTCATTCGTTCAAGAACGTAGATGGGGATTGGGGTAAATGAGAGAAAGGGAGATGTGGGTAAATATGAGAGGAGTACAGAGTTAGACTCACAGTTTGGGATGGGTGTAGAGAGAGAGAGAGAGAGTACATACAAAATGTAAAAACTTTGTAGTAGAATCATATGTATGGTCCATGGATGGATGGAGAAAAAGAAGATTTGACTGGGAGTAAAAAGCGTCTTGTGTGTGTATGCATGAAAAAAAAAGAAGAGAGAAAAAAAAGTAGACAGAGTTGAAACATTGTTGCCGTTGTTTGGGGATACGGATCGTTGTGAAGGTGCCTTTAGAATGCAAGGGAGCCAACATTGTGAGATCTGCATCGATCCCAACGATCGAAACACACACTCCAACCTCCGTAGTAAGATACATACACACTACCAAGATATGTCTACATATTCCTCAACACGGGAGAAAGAGCATGAATGTGTGTGTGTGTCCAAAAACTAGAGGAAAGGGGCCTACTTCCATCCATTCACTGACTAATAACGGGATGGGAGAAACTTTCACCACTTTCTCTTTTCAAGACTTTTTTTTTCTCTCTCTCTCTCTCTCTTTTCCTCTCTCTTTCAAAGGCTCACATGCGTACACTTCCACGCACGCAACGCACGCCATTCTCATCCGCAAAAACGTCACTAAATCTTTATTCACCTCAACCTCCTCAACGTGTTTGTCTCATTTTTAGTTTGTTAATGTGTCATTTTTAATTTAAATCATTTTTTCCCCTTTCTTTTTTAACCTTTAGTATAAAAAATGTATGGGGGGGGCTATATAGTAAATAAGGTGGGAATGAAGATAATTGATGCACAAATTAATTTATCATTTAAATTCTAAAAACTAATTTTCCACTTTTAAAACTTTATCTAAAGACTACAACACTCTCTCAAGAAACATTGAGACACATCTTGACTATATATATATATGTATTTCTCAAGCTTTTTCAAGTGTATACTTTCTTTTTCTTAGAAGAGAGAGAGGGAGATAACATTTTCAAAATTATTGTCGACTGTCATCAAAACACTATGTCACTTTCTCCTTCTTTTCCTTGTTGAGTCATAAGACTAAAAAGTCTTGGAAACAAGTTGAGCACTTTGTCTTTCAATTGCACACTCGTTAAAACTTGTTTTTTTTATATAAACGTGTTAGTTCTCTCATCTCCAACTTGTACTCACAATTAGCCTATTCTTTATCTCTAGTTATTTATAATTGAGAGACAAAACCTTTATCTAATTATTTCCCTTTCTCTTTTTTTTTCTTCTACAATTTCTTCCTGCCCTCGTACAAAACTTGTCCCAATAATTTATCAAGGGACCAAAAATAAACAGGACATCGTCTGGACTAAATTGGGGACATGTCAAAAAAATTGGGGGGAAATTTCATGAGTGGTCAACACGCAAAAATCTTGTTCAGCTTCAGCTCCAGCTTGTCTTGTAACTTGTCCTCTGTAGCGTGAGAGTGAGATTTGACTTGTCCTCCGTTGGGACGAGAGAAAAGACAGGTAATTTTTAATTAACTAATTAATTTAAAAAATAATTTAATAATTTAAATAAATAAAACTTCCCATTTAAAATAAACATCACAGTCATGCTAAAATTCCTGTCAACAGTGTAAAAGGCACAAAGAAGTTAACAACAAAAGAGAGAAAGCTCAATCAAGAGAGAAAGAAAGAACCATTGTCCTCCTCCTTTCTCTCTGTAGCTTTTCACCTGTTTCAAAAGATGAAATAAAATCCAATACTTAATAAATTAACATTCCAATTAACAATTGAGCTAAAATAGAATTTAACAAGATCAGAAAATTAAAATTAAAATGGACATGATGAGAATAAATTTGGATGAGATAAAAAAAGTCAAGTGGAAGAATTGGTTTAATATCAATTTTTATATGTGGCGTTCAGCACCATACAAGTTGTTGGTAAAGTTTTTTTTTTACAATATTTTTTTTATATCAATAACTGGATGCTTGAATCACGTATGTGTGTGTGTGTATTTTTTTTTTTTTCATTTTATATCTCTCTCTCTTGTTTCGTTTATACAATAAAATAATAATTAATTATTTTTTAAATATAACCCATCATCATCATCACCCCTTCCTTTTATACATTATTTTTTTTCCTTTTATTAATTAATTTATTATATTTAAACTGTAAATAATGAAAGGAAAGGGCAAGACAAAAAGAAGAAGAAAATTAAAAATGTTTCTTTTTTTCTCTTGTCATCTCTTCAAAAAAATTTCAACTTCATGTCATATACACTCATTTTCCTTTTTATAGATATACATATTGTATATATGTATATATATATCGTTGAAGATTGTAATAAAGATTTAATATTAGACTATATAATATATATATGATTAACATTACATGAGTAGTTAAAGTAGTAAAACAGTTTTGACAAATGGATTCTCTCTCCTTTTTTTTATCTTCATCTTATTATTTTTTATGTCTTCATCTTTACACATGTGTATTCTTGTATAATATATTTTTTTTATGTATATATGTTTTTATCCCTCTTTTCTTGAAATAGTTTTTTTTTCTTCCCTTCATTTCCAATGTTGTGAAAAAAAAACTTTTTTTTCTTTTCTTGTTCAAACTCTTTTCTCTTTTTTTGTGTGTCATTCTTTAGTTGTGTGTAGATTATTTTTTATTCTTTTTTGATGAAGATTTTTATTTATTATTTTATATTTTTTTATTATAAAGACGTTTTTTTTGTTCAGCTTACCCTTAAATATTTTATTTATTCTTAATTATTTATTTTTTTCTTCTTACATAACTTGTTTATTAAAACTTTCTCTTCTTCATTTTAAAATTATTACTTGTTAAAACCCTTGCCCCCTCCTTTTCATATTTTTTTTAATCGTTTTTTTTGCGAGTGTGTCAAATCGTCGACCTGTATTATTCCTGTCTTTGAGTTTTTTTTGTTTAAAATGTAATTTAATTTTTAAAGTAATAATATATTTCATATTTTATAGAGAGAGAGAAAGTATGCATACAATATATATATATATATATATATATATATGTTTATATATATAGTCAGTAGGTAAGGTAGGTAACAAATTTGTGAGCTCTCCTTCATTTTCATTTCTTTTGTTTAATTTTATATAATATATATATATTATATATATGTATGTATGCACTAAATACTACATTTTTTTAAATTATGGAAAATCTCCGTCATCCTTTGGACTTGTTTTTTTTTATTTTTAAAAAAAAAAATTCATTTCATGAGTGAACTTTTTTGACTTGTATAATGTGTCATTTTTTCCCTTTTCTTCCATTTATTTTTTCTCTTTGATGTTTTGATTTAATTATTTTTTTTTGTTTAAAACTTGTCTAAAGCTACACTTTGGTGAAGGTGCTAAAACACTAGTAAACTATGAGAAATAGAATATATTGTGATACTATATATAATATATATATATATGTATGTTATGTTATGTAATGTATATAATAGGTAATAATTGTTTCAGGTAATCATCATACTCAATATTTTATAATGATAACAATAATAATAATAACATTATTAGTTAATATATAATAATTAGTAGTATCATATAACAATTGTGTGTTTCCTTTTTTTTATTTGATGCAATGAATCAAATGGTGGTCGTCTCACTATCATAATAATTACAATATTTTTTAATTGATAATAATAATTTTCTTCCTTTTTTTAGAGAGAGAGAGAGAGATTCTACGCATTCATACTTTCACTCCATTCTTCATTTTTTCTTTTGATGATGATGATCTTTTGTGTGTGTTCAAAGTCAAAAAGTTTCAAGAGAGAGAGATTGACAGTAACAAGGATTTCTTTGTGTTAACAATTTTGTCAATTTCACTTTTTTTAATCTTTTATATATATATATATATATAATTTATATATTAATGTAGACAGTCTCCTCACAAATTATTGACAATTGTGAGAGTGCGTGTGCGTGGACGCTTGTAGTTTTTTTTTCTTGTTCTTTTTGCTTCTTTTTTTTTATTACTTTCTACTTTTTTTATTCCAAAAATTTGAAAATGGAAAAAAGTCAGTTTTTTAGAAAAAGAAAGGAGAATTAATTTAATCTCTTTTTTTTGTTAAATTCACCTTGTCACAATTTCTTTTCTTTGTCACCACACCCAAAGAAGAAAAGTGTTGAGAGAAATATATATATTTTAATTAATTTGAAAAAGCTTTTCTTGTTCTTCTTGTGTTGTGAAATCTCTCATCATCATCAGATTTGGTCTTGGTTTTAATTATTATTTAAAAACTTGTTTACTTGCACACAAAAATTGTATTAAATGTCAACACAGAAAACCGTTCAGACCTGCTGAAATAATTTGAAAATGGTTCATTTTTTTATCGTGTGTAGAATAATCTTGTATTTTTTTCTTATAGCACTCAATACACTCGCTTTTTCTACAAATTGTAATTTATTTAATTTATTTTTTCTCTATGTACAACTGAGTCCGTGTCCTCCCTCTCTCATTATTTAAATTTTTTTAATTATTATTAAAATGTCTCTCTCATTTTTTTGTCTTTGTTTTGACACACAAATACTAAAAACGTTGTTGCCTTCCATTTTCGTTTTTTTTTGTTGTAAAAGTTCATTTTCTTCATTTACTGTAAAACTTGACGTTAGTCACACGCACACCACACAACACGAAAAAAATTGGGTTGAAAAAGTCTCCAATTTTTTTATTTATTTAAAAATTATTACAATTGTTTTTCCGTTTTTCTTCATTATGATGAAAACGTACACACACACACACACAGAAAAAAACTCACAACCCTTGTCTCACTTTTGAAATATTTTAATATATTTTTTTTATGTAGTAATTGCGCATTGTCTTTTATATTTTCTTTTTTTTGTTTATTTTTATTAAAAATTGAATTTGAGGGGAAAAAAAACAGACACAGAGAGAAAGAGTTTTTAATTTCACTTTAATTTAAATTTTTTTTGTCAGTTCTCTCCTCATGTTCAATGATCTAAAAAGTTGGTTTGTCTTGAGATAAAAAAAAAGAAATGTGACACATTTCACATTCACACTTGGCCGTCGTGTCGTCATTGTAGACTTGGTACAAATATTTTTTAATAATAGACACAAAGTTTGAAGAGAGAGAGAGTAACTTTCTCTCCTTTGTTTTCTTTGCTTTCATTCATCCTTGTCACGTGAATTCTTTTTTTTCTTCTCTTCTCTCCATTCGACAAAATCAAATCGATAAAAATCCCAGTGGAGAGATTTTCTTCTGTAGAGCAGCATTGGCATTGTACACAATCTTCTCCTCTTCACCACAAACAGACAAACAACAGCATGCGACTATCAGTACAAGTAGAGAAAGTCTAGCTTTTTTTTCAAAGGGGGGTCATGGAGTACGGGGGAGAGGGGAGAAAGCTAAGTTTTTTGAGAGTAGTACAGAGTACAGATACAAAGAATTATTTTTTAAAATCAAAATTATTCGCTCAATTTTTTTATCTACTGTTTTTATCAGCATAAGAGATTCTTTTTTACAGATAAATTTTGTATCTGTCTTTACAATTTGAAATTATTATTAACAATGTCTTAACATGTCTCATTAAATACAATCAATATTATTTTGGTACTTAATTACAATTTCATTTTTTATTAAATAATAATATTTTTAATTTTATTTTAATATTGACTTGGTAAAAATTAGTTTTGTGTATTTTAATAATTAAAAAAAAACTTGTTTGTCTGTTATTCTGTATTGGCACACAATTTGTTTTGTATAGAGTGACTTGTATTTTTGTCTGTACATCAAAATTGGCCATTTAAAGATTTTTTTAAAGAGTATTATGATGATGACTCAGTCAAATTATTTAAGTTGATTTTTGTCTTTAAAAATTATGAGGAAGGGAAGAAATTTGTGTTTGACAATAAAAATGTTCCATTACAATAATAATATTAATTATAATTAATAAATATTTGTTGTTAAATTAGACTAAAATATGGAGACTGCCTGCCATGAAGAAAATGTTTTTTTGTTATTTAAAAAATATTCCTATAAATTAAGTCTTTTCTTTTACCCATAAATTCCAATAAGGTGTATCATATATATGTATGTATATAATATATACATATTATGTAGCCTTTTATAATAGATATAATATATTTTTTTAAAAAAACTTTTTGCTTTATTTATTACTATAATAGATTATTATTTAGTTTTAATTTTTATCATGATAATTTTAAATATTTCAAGTCATTTATTACTCTTGACACAACTTTTTTTTCTTGTTGTTGTTGTTCTATGAATATTAATTTAATTAATAGTAAAATTATATGTTAATTGTGTTCTAGCTTTCTTTTGAATGAGATAAAAATATTTTTTTTCAACTAATTTTGTCATTAAAAGAAAATTATGTCAGATATTTAGTCTTCAAGTAAGTTAATTAATTTAATTTTACAATAATAATAAATTCTTCTTGTTCCATGTTAACTAGGTCCTAACTAAAATATTTAAATACGAATGGGTCAAATGTTTTGTCAAAACATTTAACGTCAGTCAAAGATTAATAAATAAAGCAAATTAAAATTTTATTTTCAATTTAGGTCATACAATTAAGGGATTTTACTCTACAAGATAAGGTCAACAAAATTAAAAATTTATTTTGTGGAGAAAAAGCAAGACAATTCAATTAAAAAATAAAATAAATTGACTAATTGCTGAGAGAATTTTAATTGACATTTTTTTAATATAAAATGAGCAATTTTTTTTAGTTTGACTCATTAAATGAAAGACATGATTCATAGAAACACGTGGCAAAAAGGGAATGGGGAGATGCATGGTAAAAGAGCATGCAGTGAAAAAACATGGAGAAAGTATTTTAGTTAGTAAAGCGAATAATATTTTGCGATAGAATTTTTTGCGAATATATTTATAAATGTGTGTGTCATAATTTTAAATGTCTTTACATAAGGTCTAGAAAGTGAATACGTAATTTATGTTATGTACAAATATAATAGGATTATTTTACAAAAAAAGACAAAATTTTTGTTCATCATTTGTCACTATTCTCTCTCTACACATGAGCTAACTATTTACATATATTTTTTTCATTTCAAAGCTAAAGAAGAGAATGGAGAGAGGTAAATATTGAAAATAATATTTAATTTGTGTCTTTATATTTACAGATGATTTTTGAGAAAAATGTGTCAAAATTTTAAAAGAAAAATTATTGTTAAATAGTTAATTGAAGAAATGATTTTTATGGGTAGAATAGATTAAATGTTGAATTAATTTGTCTACATTTATGTACGTCCCTTTATTTAGCACCTTATTATGCGTAATACGAGTATCTCCATTTTTTTGGCTACTCACTACCATCATTTTTAGTTTGGTAAATTTCATCTAATTTTGAACAAGTTAATTCACAACTATTTTCTCTTGCCTTCTCTCTTTCTCTACAATTACTCTTACAGTCTTACCTCACTCAGTACAAATAAAAAAAATTTTCTACTCATCATTACAACCATTTTATTTTGATAGAAATTTCTGCCACATCATTTTCTTTGACTTTTATCTCTCACTCCAGCAACAATTTTTGTACAGATTGGGAGAGAATTGCAAAGAATTTAGTGGAGACAAATCAAGGCTAAGACTCAAAAAGGATTTTTCATCTCCAAAAATAATTCACAATCCTCTCAACTTTGAGTTGAAATTGAGCAAAAAAAAATTGTGAATTAATTTGACTAACTAAAATCCCTCATTTAACTTTCTTTTGATTTTGTTAAGAAGTTGAGAAAAGATTTCAAGTACCTTAATTTTAATTAATTAATATTTTATGAGTCTTCAATTTATTGAACCAACTTTTTTCTCTCTAAATAGTTTGGTGTGACAACCATATGACCTCACCAAAAATCAAAACAGAAGCTAATCTCGACGATATGCAAATTTTTATAATGCTCTTTTTTTATACAAGTCAGTATTGCCTTTTTTTAAACTTTCTCCCTAAAGAGACAAATTCATTTTTTTTATTTGACAATTAAAAAACTACCTCCCACCATTTTTATGCCAAGCTAAAATGAGACTTTCTCTTTTTGTGTATGTGTGTAAATTAAATTAATATTAAATTGTTTAACAGTTAGAGGAAAGTGTATCAAGATTAATTTTTCAAAAAAAATAAATATTCTTTTTTTAAAAACATTTAATATTAAAAGCACAATCAATTATTAAATATTAGAGAAGGGCACACAAAAAAGCAAAGCTAAAAAAACCATTAAATTGTCCATAAAAATGTCATTTTGTCACCAGTCAAGAAAAAAGTCAAAATAATTTTTTGTCTTTCAAACTCAACTTAACTAATTAAACCTTACCTTCAAAATTAAACATGGTGGTCTGTTATTATTTAATTTTTCATAATTTAATTAAAAATAAAAACAAAAACTTACATTCCATTAATTTATACAATGTAGACATTAGATAGATTGAGAGAGAGAGAGAGAGATTATTAAAATTCTTAACTTTTAATTATTATGAATTTATTAATAATAATGATGATGGTGTATTTTTTTCCCTTATTCTGTTTTGTTTTGTAGCTTTGTTTTTTTTGGAAAATGAGCAAAGGGTCACGTGTCACAATTGTGTGACTGCCTATACACTGCCAATATTTCTTCTTTTTTTTGCATGCATAGGCATCACGTCACGGATTTGAGCAAACGATGATGCTTATATTTAACTATATAATTTATATGTATTTATATAGTTTTTTCAAAGGAATTCCATCTGTATTAGTTTTAATTAACCTATATTTTATCCCCACAAAACAAAACAAAAAATATATTAAATTGACCAAAAAAACAAATTTAACTACAATTTGAAATTCACGGTGTGGACACTTTTTTTCTTGTGGTGGTTAAAAATATTTAAATGAACTTTTTTGGTTGTTGTCGTTGATTTATATTGTATGTGTGGTTGATTTCGTCATTTCTTTTCTTTTTTTGGCTGCACATGTTACAAAAATGGAGAGTAGAGTACAAACAAAGGACTTTTCAAGGTGACCACTGACCACATGTGACTCCTACTCCTACTCCTAACTGGCACTGGCAATCAAGAGAAGCACGGGACGGTGATTATGTTTTTTTTCTTGCCTCGTGGTAATCATTTTGACGGCATTTCTTTTTTGGCCCAAAAAAAGAAGAGACTTGAAGAGACTTGGATATTTTTAAAACTTTTTTTTCTGTTGTGTGAAAAACTTGGTCATCATCATCAGCATGATCGTCATTTTCTTTTTGCATAAAATGAGAAAGAAAAATCCAAATTGGTAGTGAATTGAAGCTTTTGTTGTGATTCTTGTAACTCGTTGAATCTTGAGACTGTCTATATACATGTACACACACATCCTTGAGAAAAGAAAAAGATTTTCTTTTTTGCTCTTTTTTTATTCTTCTCTCCATGATTTCAATGGTGGAAGATGACTGTCATTGATGAACAAGAACTAGAAAGAGAGAGAAGCGAGAAGGGGGTGATGGTGAAGTTACAGTGAATGTGTGTGTGTGTGGTCTATGTCATGATGAAGAAGCAAGACTTTCACTCTCTTCTCCTAGTTTCTCAAAGATTTTGGACACAGTTGACGTTGAGCGTGTAGAGAAAGTTTTGTTGGGAGTGAAAGGCAAGAAAAAGAGTTTTGGTTAATGGTTTCCAACGACTAGCCGTTCCCTTGCTTTTCATTGGTCTTTTTTTTCTTCTTCTCTTCTTGTTCGTCTCCCCGCTTCTTTTTAACTCTTGGTCTGATGGATGTGAAGGGAAAGGAGGTGAAAGTACAGTACAGGACTCTCTCTCTTGCTTTCCCTAACTTGCACAACGACGTCCCATCAACATAACACATTGAATTTGGTGGAAAGCACAATTTCTCCTTTACTCAAAAGTCTCTTTTATAGCCTTCCAGCTTGAGCCTAGACTTTCTCCTCTCAACATGAGTCTACACACAGAGACAGAGACAGAGGGAGAGAGTTCTCACACAGTGCCTTTGCACTTAGTTGATTCTTTCCAGCACCGCAATCAAATTTCCACTCACACAAGTTTTATCTCTTTGATTTCAACGTTGTTGCTTCCCCCAATCCTCCGCCTCCGCCTGTCCGCTCTATGGCTTTCTCCTTGTATTATACATTCCCCCAATACATTTGGCAAGAAATTTCTTCCACTTTCTCTCTCTACATACACACACACACGGAGATACACTTGTACAATCCTCACTCCCTTTCCCCCATGTTGCCCTTGTCGAGATGTAAAGAAAAGATTGGAAACTTTCTCCTCTTCTTGTTGTTCCTTTTCAAGGCTTTCCTTCACATTATTCTCTAATCGTCATTTCCCCCCTTGGAGCCTTAACTTTAGCCTTGGCTATAAAATGGCACCAACCGACTTGTTGTTGTCCTCCATGTGCTTTCTTTAGTCAACTGGAAGGAGGGAGGGGGGACTTTTTGGATAAAACCCCCCTCCCCCTGTGAAAAAGGGAGAGAATAAAACTCTCTCTCTTTCTTTTCCCAAACAATTCAATTAACTTTTCCACTCAATGGTTGGGGCCACTATAGAAAAGGGTAGGACACTGGGTGTTCATTTTGTATGTTAGAGAGTCGAGTGTATTATATACGTGGAGGGTTTGTACGACTTGTTTTTTTTTTGCCAAGCACATCTTATGTCCAAAAACTCTCTCTCCTCCATTCTCGAATCAATTAAGCCTCTAAAGTAGCACTACGATCTCTCTCCATCCATGTGAGTATGTGTGTGTGTGTCTATGTGTATACAATTGGTAGCTGACTCTTGTACTTAACGCTCTGTAGTGGTTCGTCCTTTGGTCCTCTTTTCTCTCCAACTTTACCAACGTACATACGCAAAGCATTAAACTTTCACTTCACTTCCAATCCCTTCCTCTTTCTCTCTCTTTCTCTCTCTCTTTACAAGGATCGCTTTCACTTTCACCAGTTAGTCGTTGCAAGTTGTTGTCGTTGTTTTTTTCCTCTCTTTTGTTGTTGTTGTTGCTCTTGTTGTCCAAGCAAGCGGCCACATCATCCGAAAAAAAGGTAGAAGATTCTATTCCACACGGCCACATTGACAAACTCTCCTTTTTTGCTTTCTCCATTTTTGTTCTCTCCCCAGACTTTCTCTCTGTCTCTTCTCGTGACTGTCATTCGTTGGTGGTCTTGTGTTTTTTTTGCATTCTCTTTCTTTCTCTCTCTCTTGAGAAGGATTTCACTGTGAGATATAGAGAAGATAAGAAATTCCAGGTTACTTTTATTTATTAACAAGACTCACCCTTTTAAAATGAGAAAAGAGAAATTTTAATAAATAAATAGGAAAAAAATTAAGGGGAAAACAAGAATATAAAAAATGTCTTGGTTCGTCATCACCATGTACAAAATGAAAGGAAAATAAAAGAAAAAAATACCAAATTTTCTAAGACAAGTTATAAAAGTAAAAGTTTTATTTGTAAGTTAGTAAATTTGTATTTTTTAAATGTGGAGAAAGTTTTTTTTTTTTTTGAATTATTTTTTATGTTGATTGTTTGTGGCCCATTTAATTTATAAGTTTTATTTATTTACAGAATAATTTTGTTGTTGTTTCTTAATTTCTTATTTTGTTGTATTTTACTGTTGTATTTTGCTGTTTGTTGTTTGTTAAAATATTAAATTCTCCCAAAATAATATTTTTTTGGAAAATAAATTATAATAAATAGTTGAGTGTAGAAAATAAATAAATAAAATAATTTTTCATGTACTGTACTTAAATTTTTTTTTTTGCCAGCACTCATTTTAATTTGTTAATTTCACTTTTTGAATTAATAAAAATAATCATAGAGAGCCAAGGCCAAGGCAAGGGTTGAGATTTCTTTCTTGTTGTTTTTTTTAATATTTGGCATGTAAAATTTTTTTTTTCAACTATATATTCTTTCGTTTGGACGTCGTTTCTTTCTTTAGTAAAAAAAAACCAGTTCCATGTCTGCTGTGTGTTGTTGTAGTTGTTGCTATAGCACCCACCAGTCGAAATCTAGTCGAGATGTGATGTAACATTGAGAGAGAGTCACTCTGTATAAAATTTGTAGGTATATTTATTTTGTAAGTATATAAGAGATGATGATTTTGCAAAAAAAATAATAATAAATAATAATACTGTCTGGAGTGTGCACGAAATGTGAAGAAAGGAGAAAAGAATGACAAGAGAAGAAGGAGGATTCCACACAAGAATTGGAGATATATACATATATATATTATTTTTATGTACTGTCCATGTATTGTACCACTTTTTTGGCGTGCGACGTGTGTGTCCAAACAAACTTCATATATATATATATATATGTATCCACTCAACATTCATTTATTAGATTTATTCACAATGGTTTATTGCACAAAGTCACGACAGCCAACACTCCCCACATCGACACGTCCGTGTCTGCCGTGTGTCGTGTCGTCTTACTGTAACTCTGTATAATATATATATATATATATATGTATATGTGGGTAAACCACATAAGCAAAAAGTTTTTAATCTATTTTCTTTTTCTCTCCTTTTATTTATTTTCATCTCAAATAATCCTCCTCTCCACAAACATTATCAAAGAGACACTTTTCTATATTGTGCACCGTTTCCAAAAAAATTTAATTATTTCTATCTTCTTTTCTCCTTTTTTCAATTTTGAACAGAAACAAAAAAAATCCTTTTTTTTTGGTAAAGAATAAACTATAGGTACTGTATATAGAGAGAGAGGATTCATCTTGGAGAATAAATTCTTTTTTTTATGTTGGATATTGGAGATGTACTTTGTCTTGTTTTTGTTTTAACTGTTTTATGTTCATTCCATGACTTTCTCTTTTTTCTTGTTTTTCTTCGTGTCCATGCACTAGCCTCTCCATGTTTTGTTAAAAAAGATGGATGGAATTTGCAAAAAAAGGGTTTGTTAAAAATATACAAATTAAATTTTTAACAAGATGAGAGAATTTATTTTTTGTAATTAATTTTTTTAAATTTCTCACAGCAATCAGCAGAGGTTTGAGAGGGTTAGAAAAGAAGAAGGTAATGAACAAAAAAATAAATAAATTTAATTTTTTTGTTCTGACTGTAAATTTATATCGTTGTCATTTGGTGATATGATGGTGATATATTTTGTTATTTCATTTATTTTATTTAATTATATATATTTTTTTAATTGTAGTGAAAGTATATTGGCAAAAAAATTAAATACAGATATACTAGTATATATTCACAAAGTACAAATAAGTCACTCATAATTTTTTTAAAAAAAAAAAATTGTCAACTGTATCCCCCTCAAAAAAATTGTAACAAAAATAAATTTGTGAAAAATATGTTTTTTTTCAAAAAAAAAATAAAAACAACCAAAAAAATGTACCCATGTCTCTTGTTCCTTTCTCCACCTGACCCCAAAGAGAGAGCTGCTTCCAAAAAATGGTCCATTCTGTTTGTCTGTATTTTTTTCTATGTATTTTCAAATTTGGTTATAGAATGATGAAAAAAAAACATTTCTTTTGGTCAAATTTTTTTTTGGTTCACAAAATCCTTTTTTTTGTTGTAGGTAAAACTACTCATCCCCTTGCTCAAATCACAAAACTTTTTTTTTCATGCAAAATGACAATGGTAAAAGCACATGATGTATTTCAGTTTTTTTATTGCATTTGGAGGGGTGGAGGGGGAGGGGGAGGAAACAGTTGTTCCATTGAAAAATTTGCAAGGCAACAAAATTGTTTTTCAGTGACCACGCCATCTTGTTTCGTTTCTTGTTTTAATGGGGTCATGTCAAATTTTTATCAAGTCTGTAAAATGAAATTAAACAATGTTGTCATGATGGATGATATGGTGAAAGGTGGTGAATTTTTTTTAAACTTGTCAAATTCCTTTTTTTGTCTTGGCCTTCCTTTGTTGATACAACAATTATTTAAATGTACAGAGAGAAAGTCAAAAAAATAATTGACCATCACTTTTTAATTACTCAAAGTAGTCAAAGTCAATTAAAATTAAAAAAGAGAAAGTTTTTTTCAACAAAAAAATACAAAGTTACATGTGCTCACTACTTGGATTATGGATGTACCTGTGAGAATGTCTCTGATGTAGTGAAGGTGGAGGGGGGTAACGATAACGAGAAATGTTTTTTTTTTTGATGGTGGTCATGTGTCACACAGGACAAAGAGGGGAAGAGGAGGAGACATGCCGTTGTCATCATTTTCTCTCTCCTTTTGATTTTTTTTGGTGAAAGAACAGCTGCCCCTTTTCTCACTTTCTCCTCTTCTCAAAAGCGCCCCTCTCCACATTTAAAGTCCCCTCCACATTCTGAGCTGGAGAGCGATAAAGGGGAGGTCAGTCTCATGAGCCGAGAGAGAGCTGACAAATGAAAATTAAACCAAGGGTGTTTTGTGGGGGCGGGGTGTAAGGGGGTGGATAAATAAGGGTTAAGGGGTAGAAAAACGAGTAAAGCAAAGTTGATTTTTCTCTTTTCCATCGTGGACTCTCTTGTCCCTTTTGGTCATGTTCTTGATATTTTTTTTGTTGCTTGAGTCAAATTTTTTATGTAGGAGGGGCAAGGCATTTGGTGTACAAAATGAAACACAAAAGAAAAATCATTTTCCTTTTTTCTGTAGGTGAAAGTAGGTACAGTATTGAACATATGTATGTTAATAAATAAAATGTCTTCTTTCTTTATAACACATGTAACTTTTTTTAAAAATATTTTTTGGAGGAGGGACTACATGAAAAAATCTCTTGAGAATTGAATTGAGTGAGTATGATCTTTCATCTTGCTTTTTTTTGTTCTTGTTCTTGTTGTGTCTTTGAATTAAAATTCCAAAAATAAAAAAGTATCATGTTTTTTGTCCATGTTGTTCTGGTTTTTTTATGAACTGTTCAAAATTGGGGTTGTTTCTTGTTGTTGTTGTTTTTTTTTATTTAATTTTATAAATAAAAAATGGATAAGACGGAATATTTAATTTAGTCAAAAATTTCTTTGTTTTTCTTGTTTTCCAAATATGATTTTCTGTACAGTAGTTGTTATAAATTTTTTTGTTGTTGTTGAGTAGACGAATTTTAATTTTTTAAAATAAAATGGGAAGGGTTGGAAATGTTGTTGAAATTTATTTTCTTTTTTTCAGAAAAAAAATAAATCGACTTGGACTTCGACTGGTTGTTAATTTTTTGTCATTTGATTAATCAACCAGCATCATCATCATCATCAGCAGCAGCATGGAGTTGGTGTTGTTCAAAAAAGAGGAGTCTCATCAAATTTTAAAAAAGAGAGAAAAAGTATCGTCCAATGATTTAGCGTGCTTTCACATAATTTTTTTAAAAAACATTTTTTATCTTTTGTTTTGTTTTTTTTGGCAATTTCAATTTCTGTTCTTGTGTTGTAAATTTAAATTTTTTTTATTATTATTTGCTGAACAATTATTATTTTTTAATTTTGGCAAAGATGTCTCATGTACGGGTAGTGAAAATTTCTTGTTGTCATTTTTTTAGATAAAATAAATGAATGGAAAAAAATGATTTTTGTTGTCCGTTTTGTTAGAGAAGTTAACAAGAGTAGGTAGGTAGATGGTTTAGGTAGTTGTTGTTGTTGTTGTTGTAGGAGTAGGAGAGTAAATTGTAGTTGTTGTTGTTTGTAAAGTTGATGTAACAATTTTTTGTTTTTGAGTGAGAATCAAGGGACGAAAACCTGAGGGGCTGAGGCGAGCACCGCAACTGTGGCGATGATGGTGAAAAGAGTGAAAATAATGAGACAAAGTCTATCGACAACCATGGCGGCAAACTTCCACTCATTTGTCACTTCGGCTGCTTCATCGTCCTTACGAATCTTATCCGTGATTACTCGTATCTCTTTGAGTAT
Source organism: Arrhopalites spinosus (assembly GCA_034700945.1). Classification (NCBI taxonomy): domain Eukaryota; kingdom Metazoa; phylum Arthropoda; class Collembola; order Symphypleona; family Arrhopalitidae; genus Arrhopalites; species Arrhopalites spinosus. The sequence goes on from JAQIVZ010000014.1 coordinate 158,442, forward strand.
CAGTGAGAGCTCCCTATGAGCACCCAAACATGGATGATGGCTCACAGTCGCCGCGATGGGGTCTTCATGTGAACCACCAATTCGCCACCCTGGAGTTGAATGTGGCGTTCGCAATGTTGCCGGCCGAAAATCATCGTCCATATCTACATCATTCAATACAAAATCCCCCCCCCCCCACAAAAAATCATACACAATCAAACAACATGGACAACATCATACACACCCCACCAATACCATTTATCTATTTTATCCTCATGCTTTCTCTTTTTCCTTTCCAATGTAACCATCACTTGAGAAAAACAAGTTATAAACAATTTTTCAAAGTCAATTCAATCTGGGGTGAAAAATACAAGGAGAAAGGGGGAGGGGGCTAAATAACCGCAAGGAGTAGAGTGGTGGACTATATGCCTTTTATCAAATTGATGAAATATATAAAAAAAAGACAAGGGTTGATATTTTGTGAGGGGAGGGGGGGAGAGGGAGAAGGAAAAAAACAAGAGAGAAAGGAGAAAGAGAAAGCCCCCCGGGTAAAATTGGATTTCTTACAGATTTATTGGACTACTGGTTGTAGATACAGTATTGATAAGCAGTCATGTTTTCTCTCTTGGCCAAAGCACAACGTTCAACTTTCTCTCCTTGCTCCCTTTTCTTTTTCAGAGGGAGAAGGAGAGAGCATGAATGCCCATAGCTAGCCGGAATCATCGTTTTTAGTATAGACAAGATATTCTTATATAAAATAACATGGCTCTCTATACTTTCTCCACACAGAGAGAGAGAGACAGACATCGACAGAGAGATGGTAAGAGAGAAGAGGGGAAAAAAAGGAAAGACTCACCGAGGACATTTGCCAGCAGACTTTTGGAAGATCTTTCTTTCATTTCGAGCTCACGAATCTGATCCCGCATTTTGGCAGTAGCAGCCATTGCCTTCAAAGTGATTTTATCACCCGGACGACTCATCCTCAGAAACCATGGAAGCCATTGCAAGAATACCACTCGAATCTATAACAAGATCCATCAAGTCACCACCAATTCTCTCTCTCTCTTTCTTTTTCCTTCACTTTTTTTTACATTCTTTTATTTCATATTCATATCAAGACAAATATTTCTCTCTATAAAATAAATTATTCATATTTCTCTTCTTTTTTTATTTACAAAAATATTAAGTTGTACAGATACAAATAAAAAAAATGATTCTCATTTAATTTTGTAGAATTTTTGTAGAATGAGAGTCATTTTACTTGTATTAGAGAAAAAATGAGAATTTTTTGATGAATAAAATTAAAAAGTTGGTTGAATTGGAGGAACTTACCCATTGGGACATTTCATGCGTGTCGGCCGAGCGATGATGATAATTCAAGATTAAAATCGTTGAGACCACCGAGGAGGCTACCATGAACATGATACAATTGAAGTATGTACCTATAGACAAAATTCCCAAAAATATAATAAATCTCCATCTCATCCTCCCTTTCTTCTTTTCCCCCTTTTGTTGAACATTCTCTATTATTTTAGTCTAAAGAAACATTCTTATCCTCATTATTTTCATTTTAACATGCAAATAAACTACTCTCAACTACCCATATAAACTTATTTTATTCCTGCTGTGACATGCACAAAAAAAATTTTTTTTTTCAAAACTTGTATTTTATTTTTATATGTCTTCAATTTTACACACATGGATTTTTATTGGCGTGTGTAAAATTGCCATAAAAATTCTTGTTCTCTTTGGAAATTCTTTTCTTTTAAATTGAATCTTGCTTTCTTCTTCTTTTTTATACTCTTTCAGCTTTTAGTACATTAAAATAAAAAGTTTGTCTACTTTTTTTTGTGTGTAAAATTGACAAATTGCAAAAAAATGAAATTCTTTTGTAAAAAAAAATTATTTTCAGTTATATTTGCAAAAATTAATTTTGTAATTTTATGATTTGAAAATATTTTTAAAATTTTTGAGATGAATTTAATTCTGACAAATATTTGTAATCTATTTTTAATTATTTTTAGAGTTGAGTAAAAAAAATGAAAATATTTCGTCAAATAAAATCAAAAAATGTTTTGAATATTTTATACCATGCTCTGAAATATTTTTTCTCCTGTTTGTGATTTTAAAAGAGTGCAAAAAATTGTGTGCAAAATTTAAGAAAGCATTAATTCATAAGTATTAAGATTATGTAATTAAAATATTTAATTATTATTTAATTTAAAATATACATGCATTTAAATTATTATTCATTTTTAATTAATTTAACAAAATCATATATTGGAACATGGACCTATTTAAACGAAGACAAAAGCAAAATTAACAAATTGTGATCGGCCAATTAAGGTTGCAATTAATCTCTTTTTGCTTGTCAGAGGACAAACTTTAAATATGGGATTGACTAAAAAAATTAATTTAATTTAAAATAAGAACAAGTATCACATCTCATTTCACACAAATTAAATTAACACAAAATTTCTCTCTTTTTTCAACGGTGACGCTAATAAATATTCGAAGATAAATTTCTTATTTTAAAAAAATCAAAAGGAAGCAAATTTGAGAAAAAGTTGGCAAAAATTCATGTCAAAATTTGAAATTACAATAATTAAAAAAAATATTGTAATTTTTCTGATTGACAGTATAAAAAACTAATAAAGGATGATTAAAATTAAAATCAAACCAAACTTCAAACAGTAGCCAAATTTTAGTTTGAAGTGTTAAAATAAATTTCAATATTTTGTTTTACTCACCAAAATGTACAAATGAGTTGAATAAATTGTCATTCTCATTGTTTAGGTAAAATAATTTTTGTAAATGTGATTGTAATGCTAAAATAAATGGTTTTTTAATTTTAGCATCATTAAATTTATCAAAACATTTGCTTGAAACTTGGGAAAATATTCACAAAATTGGGAAGGCACACACTCAAGTCCTTAACATTTTTTTCTACACATCTAAATACTCTTGTGCTTTGACATTATTAAAATAAATAAAAAATCAGTCCAAGAATAACACTTATTAATTCAAGTTAGTTTTCAAAAAAAATCAAAATTAAAATTAAATTGTCCCAGTTTAATGTGTTAAAACCATTTAACAACCATAAAACACAAAATATGGAGTTATTTCACAATGAAAAACAAAAGAAAATCAATTCAAAATTGTCAGTTTGAGTGTCAAATTAATCATTTGAATTTTTTTTGTTGAGTTGATTAAATTTAAAATTTAATTTTGTTGTGTTGTGTAATCTTGTTCATTAATTTAAAAAATCCACCCTCCAAACTACCTTAACTTTTACAAAGAAAGTCAATGACCATTAGCCAAAAAAACCATTTTCACTTCAAATTAATTAACAAAATTGAATCTTAATTGTCAATTAATCTCTATTAATTTTTTTTACTACAAAGAAAACAATTTTGTAAAAATTCATTTACTTTAAAATTGATAACTTTCAAACAAAATCTAATAGAGAAAATAAATCATAAAAAAATTCTTCAAAACTGTCTCCTCACTTTCTTTTCATCTTTAAATTAATGCATAAAAACAAACATAATTTTTTTAAAAAAGAACTATACAGTAGATGTTGCGCTATAATTGCAGGGCGAAATGAGAATTTCCATAGAAATCGGTATGTACACGGGGCAACACATGTAAGTGAGTGGCAGCACATGTGCGTACATACGGATTCCATAGAAATTCTCACAGTGCCCCCGGAATTATAGCGCAACATCTACTGTAATCAGTTTCTAATAAATTAAGACAAAACTTTCATCAAAAAAAACTCTTACTAAAATATTTGTAAAACTAAAAAAAATATTAATTGTAAATCTGAAGAAGATTAAATTAAACTTAAAATAGGAAGGTGTACTCAACTGGTTTTGGCATTAAATATATAAAAGGCATAGAATGTTATATAGAGAGCAATATTTTGATTTTGTTTCTATTAAATTGTTTTTTTTCCAAATTAAAAAAAATACATAGTAAACAATTGTAAATACCTAAGACGGGCAAAGCGTCTGAAACCTGGGGCAGCGTTTCGGCCACGAGATTGTGAAAAACGGTCAAAGAAAGTAAAATGGTGACGCCTGAAATTATTTTGTTTTTTTACAACAATTTTGTCATTTGTAGATAATGGGTAGGTAGGTAGATTAATTGTTGTCATTTGGTGTTGGTGATGGTGATAAAGTTGTTGTCCAGTCAAAAAAACAACAAGATAATGAGACGAAGAGAAACACAAACAGAAAAAAAAAAACAAAATTTAAGATAAATTCAGACTAAACTTTTTTTTGTCTTGTATTTTGTAAGAAAGATAAGATAAAAGACAAAATGAACAAGGAACGTTTAAGAAAGGGGATACACAGTAGAGGAAAAGGAAGGAAAAGGGAAGAAGATAGAGCAGAAAGACAAGAGGGAGGGGTGGGTTGAGGGTGGGAAGAGTTTTCGTTTTGGTGGTGGTAAATGGGTATGTATGGATGAGTAAATAAATGGATACTTATGGTACACCCGGTTAGATGGATAGAGTTGGTGTACGTGTAGAGAAAAAAAGAGAGATACATGAGACTCAGAATGGAGAGTGAAAGTGAGGGAGAAAGGTTACATATGGAGAGAGAGAGGGAAGGAGGGATGAACATATGTATGTGTACATTGAAACATCAACATGACTTGATAGGAAAGCCATTCAGTTGAACTGATTTATGGTCTAGGATTCCTTCTCAATGGAAATTTATTTGTTGGAAAGATATTGGAAATTGGATATGAGTCAGATTTCCTTCCCCCTCCTCCTCCCCTTGTTCTAACTCCAAGTCCAAGTCTACAGCTGAGGCTGAGGAGGAAGGTTAAAAGAAAATGTTGAGTCTCAAAAAAAAGGAGAAGGAAATTTTTTTTCTCTGTCTATCCTTTCAGAAATCACTTATAAAAAATATATAACCCATGTATATATAAAAAATGTGTAAGGAGAGACTTTTACGGGGAAGAAGGATCAACTAAAGATCAATTTCGCACTTGAAGAGAACAAAACTATGTATATATATATACTTGTAGTTATAGATAGGTCTTCATTGGATTACTCTTGGAGGGAGCAAACAGATTAAATTCAAAGTAGCTACACACACACACAAAGATAGAGCAATAGTAAGAAAAAAAAGTAGGAAACTGGTCTTTTGATGCAAATACCATCCTCTCTCACATTTCTCTTCTTCTTCTTTTAAGAGAGAGAGATGTTTTACTATTGGCAGTTTGTGAAGACTCTATCCATCGGGAATAGGATTTCCGTTCACATGAAACTTGGAATAATTGCTTTGGATATCCATATTAACTATTTTTGAAACACACAAACACACACTCACTCAATTCTTCCATCAGACGTCGAGTGTGATGACTAGAGGCTTTTTTTTTCTTTGTGTAGACACACAAAAAACTCAAATCGTATCACTATCTTCCTCATCACTTTCCCTTCCTTTTTTTTCTTGTAAAGAATATTTATTTCCCTATCATCATTCTCAGTCCTTCATTTTAATCTTTAGTCTAACAACCTTAAATAAATAGTCTACTTTTCAGTGTACTTTTATGTATTTTCTTCATGTAGATTGTACAAAAAGATTTTAGTTGAAACGGTCAACAAATTTAAATATTATTTTGATGTTTAATTTTAATTAATCAATTAAGTCCTGGAGTTGACTGCGTATGAAAATGTGATTAGATTTATATGTATACATTTTTTTAAAAATAAATATGATGAGAGTAAATTAAAATTAAACAAAGCAATTAAAAGATGACAACACAATTTAAATTTTTTTGTAGAAATTTTTACATGCAAGCACTTTACACACTCATGGGATATTTTCAACAATAATAAATTATTACAGTGTATAAGTTACAACAATTAGAAGAAGGGATAAGTTTTAGTGTGAAAATTACTATGTTAATTATTGAAATATTTTTTTTAAAAAATTTTCCCAAGTTTCTGCAAATGTTTTTTGTTTAAATTGTGGCTGACCGACTCATTCAAATTTTCTGTCAGCTCAATTTTTTTTTAAATTTTTGTCAAAATTTTTCATTCAGATAGAGAGAGAGAGGGAAGAATGGCAAACATTTCTTTTGTGAAATATATATATACCTTTTGTACATATGTGGAGCATGTTAATTGAAATGTCTGTCTTTAAATTGAGGACAAGTAAAAAAAACAAAAATTAAAAATTTTTTAATTGACTACAGTCAATTAATTGTTTTTGGATGGGCTTCGAAACACAAAAAAAATGTTTATTTAATTAGTGAAAAAAGGTATTTAAAGGGACTTTAGTAAATATTGTGCGAAATGAGATGAAGGATACTGTAGAAATTTTACAAAGCAAAGATTTTAAATTTAAATTTTAAATTGTAAATGCTTTACAATGAAAAAAAGAGCGATAGAAATTTTAAGATGCAAAATATTTTTAAATTAACGGCTTTTCTTTAAATTAATTAAATGATGTGGTACACAAAACATGACAAAATCATGTACCAAATTATGACAAGGACAAAATTAAATTTAAATAGCATTTTTTTGTAATTACCTAGCAAAGGCACTGCATCTGAGGTTGCTGGCATTGTTTCCGCGACCATGTTTAAGAACACTGTTAAACTAAGTAATATTGTCACACCTGTTCAAAAGTTAAATTTGTTCCGTTAAAATTCCAATTCACAAAATCTTTTCATTTCAAAAACATTATTTTTTGAATTTTCATTCAAAAACAAAAATTATCAAAAAAAAATTAGTTTTGGCTCCAATAACAAACCAATTTGTTTCTTCTTTTTAGTTGTTTTTGGGGGATTTTATTTATTTTTCAAAAATAAAATTGAAAAATAAATTAAAAAATTAAATTAAATTTACCTCCTAACAATTTTTCACACTTAAAATAAATTTGTGTGTTTATTTGTGTCTTTAAAAATGTTTTAAAATTGTGAAGAGTTTTCGAACTCTTGTTTTTCCCCTTTTTTGAAAAAAAATTATGTACACAAGGAATTTTCAAAATGTTGATTTGTTTATGTAGCAATTTGTATATCACATAATGTAAAAAAAAACAATTAAATTATGAAAAATATGTTGTCAATTTTGTAGTATTTTGTCAATTTTTTAGAAAATGTTTTGGATTAAATTTAGCCGGAACTTTTGTGTGATAAAAATTGGTTTTTGTAGACTCAAAATAAAAAGGTAAAAAAAAAATTCCACCCAATCAAAAGGCAAGCATCTTGACATCCATTCATTTTTTACTCCTCATTCATTCATTCTTAATTAAAGGTAACCTCTAGCATTAAATCTCACCTGACAATATTTCATAATTTAAGCATAAAATTAAATTCCCCAAAAGAAAGACAAGTTAAAGATGACTAAAAAGATGATAATTCTCAAATCCCCAAGAAAAGTGAGAAGATGAACAAAAAAAAACCCATTTTTTTGTCCAGATACAAAAGCTTGGTGTAGTTCAAGTTGACCGTTTGATAGTAGAGAGAAAAAGAAGAAGATTGTAGAATAAGAAGAAAAAGAAGAAGAAGTGAGGAATGGATGGAATTCGGCAACTGCGAAAACTCCATCCCCTTCTCCGTTTTGCCATTCCTCTCTATGAAAAAAGGGGAAGAGGAGGAGGAGGAGGACCGGAGTCAAAGACCCAAGTCGGGCCAAAAAGTGTGACGTAGCAACGTTGCAGCAAATCGATCCGTGGTCGCAGAAAATTGGAGCAGGAGAAGAAAACGTATACGCACACATTTACTCGCATAGACATCCACATCCATGTCTACACTTTCTCTCTCTCTCCTAACTAAAAGAGAAAAGAGAGAGAAAGTCTACAACTATGTCCCTTTAACTCTAAACATCCTCCATGACTATCATCCTCCTCTTACACTTTTCAAATCATTCCTTATAAAATACAATCTGCATCAATCCATCAACATGTAATCATTCCCCTCTTTTTTTTCTATACAAATTTTCAAGTCCCATTCAAACAAACAAAAAAAATTTCCACTACACCTCCACCCAACAGAACAAACAAACAAAAAAAACACAAAAACTATTTTCACAATAAAAGGCAAAGAGGACTTGTTTGTCAAAATTGAGAATATTTTTTGGCTAGAATTTAAACTATTTTCAAATTTCCATTTCAAGAGAAAAGCTAGAAATAAAAATGAATTTTTATTGGACAGGGACAGGGAAAATATTCTAAAAGAGGGGAGGGAAGAGAAAGAGAAGGAAGGGGGAAAATTTGTTCAAAGAATTGGTCAAGGGAAAGTTATAAAGTTAAAATAGAGAGAAAGAGAAAATAGAGAAAGGTAGAGAGAGAGAGAGAGAGAGAGAGAGAGAGTATAATACCGAGAGTTAGTTTCTCTCCACATTCATGAGGGAGAGTAAAGCCTAGTAAAGTCATGGAGGAGACCATGATACCCGGAACAATCAGATTGACCATGTAAAATAATGTTCGACGGCGAATGTTCACAACAAACGTCACGTCAACATATGGCTCACTACAACAGGCATAATACTTTACGTTTCGCTTCCCCGGTACTCCTACGACAAAGAGATGAGAGACAACACACACAAATCCATGAGTCAAATGACCAACACACAAAAAAAAATTATTATTATTTTTAATTGTACACAGTCATCATCAACATTCATTAACTTATTCAATTATTTTATATCTCTACAACTTTTAACCAATTATATAGACACATTGCCTATACATGTACTACATTTACTTGTACAGATAGGATAGGCTACTCATTCTTTTCACCAAAATATCTTTTCCATTAAATTCTCTAATTTACTACAGATATAAAATGTAGTCATTCATATCTAGTCTAAAATTTTAAATTAAAAATCATTATTATTACTATACTATACTACCTTCCCCCATATTTTCTACTCTTTTTTGTTTAAATTTCTAATTATTTCATTTCCATTTATATTAAAATTATTTTACATTCATTTATCCATTTCAAAACCTAAAATCTCTCTCTCTCTTTTTCTCATCCTAATTTTATAGCTTACAAAATAAACTATTTTTTGTACACAGAGAAAGAGAGAGAGAGAGAGATGAAATTCATCTCAAATTTCTACAGCGACCTACCTATGTCTACTTATTTTACAAGCTCCTCTTTTACAATGTAAAATGTAATATTTACAATAAAATTGTACGTTAGTTGAGTGACTCTTTTTTTCTAAGGGGGGAGATGTGCATGTGTACACTTTTTGATGGATGACTTTCTCCATGAGACTAGTCTAACAGATAAACTCTTATAAAAAAGAGAAGAATAGTACAAGACATTACACATATTGAAAAGGTATACAGATTGGATGATACACCAAAAAAAGAGAAAGAGTAAAAAAGAAAGTCCAGTTTTCTTGCCTATTATTTATACAAAAAAATAACATGGGCTCTCAAGAAGAAAGAAAACAACAACAAGGTTGTTGTCCATGTCCCCTCAATGAGAATGAAGGAAAGGGGATGTCTATCATTTCAACATAATTCACAACATAATTTATCTACCTATAGCTATACAACAAATAGATAGGGGAGGTTCCAGCTTTTTTGTGTGGAAATTTTTGATATGATGATATTTAGAAAGGGGGAGGGGGTTTGTTTCCTCAGTAAATGTTGTAGAATTTAGGTGGAATGATCAAAAGTAATGTGGACTAAATATAGAGGATAAGAGCATTATCATAATCCTCATGCCCTATGCTCAAACATTTTTTTTGTCTGTAAGTTGAGCATGACCATCATACTCATAAAATAGTCACTTCTCTTTGTAATCAAGGATATTCTCTAATAATATTTTCTACTTTCTCCTTTTTCCCTTCTAAAACTGTACAAGACTACAAATTACAACAATCCTTCTTCACTTTAGCCTCCTCCACAATAATATTTTTTTGCTTTATATTATATAAAAAAAAAGATTACGATTTTGGCGTAAAAAAACTCCATCAAATTTCATCATCCATGCAACATGCACAGTACAAAAAAAGAGTAATAACAGTACTGACATCTAGCCTTACAATCTTTTCATATATTTCATCCTTTTTCCATAACTTTCAATTTATTAGGCACAGCTCCATTTTATCAATGTCTTAACAAATAACAACCCTCCTTGGTCCTCCTCCTCCCCCCTCTTTCCTGTATTTTTTTGTAATATTGTCTAAACCCCCCTCCCCTCCTTTTTTTCCTCTTTCATATATTACTACATGCATCATCCAAAACACAGACATTCATACTTTCCATTCATCTAATCACCGTTCAACTTTTTTTGGGGGGAGCCAAGTTGAAACTTGAACTGAAACTTTCACTTTATTCCTTTTCCTTCTTGTACTTGTACAAGGATAACCTTGTGTAATATTTGTTTTGCACTTTCTCTTTTTTTTATATATGTCTCTCAGTTTACTTTCTCTACTGCCAACATGATTGAGATGGAGAGAGAAAGAGGAGGATGAGGCTATGGACGATGGGAACAAAACAAAAATTTTGAAACAAGGAAACCCAAGGATTTTCCTCATCCTCTTTTTTACACACACATCTTTTGTATTGATTTCAACCAAATTCAATTTTACATCTCTACCAAACAACCATTGCGACCTCTTTTGACTACTGAGGCAAACATTCATACTACTTTCTCTTACTTTCACTGCATTTCTTCTCTTTTTTTGTAAATTATTCTTTTACTATTTAATTATCATATCAACAGCCACACACACTTATAATTATATTAAGAATATAGTTAATTTTTAATGGTATCATTATGACGAAGAATTAATTTATTTGCTTGCTTGCACTTTCTCGACATTCATTCAAAAATCATAATAATAATATTAATCATTTTAACCAGTTTTAGTTAAATCAATTTTAACCATTTGTTTTTTCTGTGTACTTAATATAATTTGTATATGCTTGTCAGTGGGCTAATTTTTTTCTAAGTAGTTTGGTTGTTATTGTTATTTGTAGATACAATAAATAAGAGTAAATTATTTTTGTGAGGGAGACGTTGACACAATTTGATGTGTTGTTGAATTTATTTGTTAATTGTTGTTGTTGTTTTGGTTAAAGGAGTTTGAATAATAAATAAAAATAAAGAGTAGTTGATATTAAATGGGAGGGAGAAAGAATAGAAAGTGGTTTGTTTTTTGGAAAGGTCAATTACCTAAAGATAATTTTTCTCCTGAATCGGGAGGCAGTGTAAACCCAAGCACGGCCATAGAGGCGATTAAGACGCAAGGAACGATTAAATTGAAGAAATAGTATAGCGTACGCCTTTGTATGTTAATCACAAATGTTATATCCACATAAGGTTCTGGACAGCACGCGTAATAGATTGCATTTCGTTTTCCCGGAACCCCTACAAATCAGATAAAAGAAACCAAAACCCAAAACTTCGTCTTCCAAAAAAATACCCAAATTTTTTCAAAAACAATTTCAAATACAAAAACACAAAATATTTTTTTTTTCAACCAAATTTCTTTTACACCCATGCATCCTCATCCTCATGTTTTTTTCTTTTGTCAAAAAAAACAGTAAACAAGATGATGTGATGTAATACAGTGTATATTTTTTTTAAAATTGTACAAAATAAAATCATTTTTTCATTCATCATTTCTTTTTTTAAAATGGCTCAAAATTCATTTTAATTAATTTTTTTATATATATAGAAAAAGTGTGATACTGATATTCACTTAAAAAATATTTCAAAGACCAAAATTAATTTTCTTGATTTAAATGTTAATTGTAAATTCTTTCTTTTTTAAAAAAAAAAAACGTAGCTAAAAAAAATAAACAAGGTTAATGTTAAATTCACATTTGTCGTTTAAAAAAAACGTTTTGTCCTTCAAAATGTTTTGTAGTTCAACTCCTAAAAAAAGGAGACAGTGAAAAGTGATTCGTTGAAGAAAAAAAAACTAAAATCGGCAGACAGAAGACAGAGAGAGAGAGAAAGCGTGAGTCAGAGTGAAAGAAAATGATTCAAAAAAATGGGGAAAGTAAAGAAGAGAAAGAGAAAGAGAGGGGGGTTGAAATTTTGTACACAAGTGTGGAGAAAGACTATACTAAAGATTGGGGGGGGGGTATATAGTTGACATTGAGAGTCTGTTGGTGGTGTCCATCTCTGTAGCATAAGGCACAAGATGAGTTGTTAGTATATGATGAGTAAAAGTAGTAAGAGAAAGAGAGAGAGAGAATTTTTTGGAGAGGAGTTGCAGTTTTCTCCTTTTTTTCTCTCTCTCAATTTTTTTCTTCTTCTCTGTCTCTCACTTTCTCTCTCTTGCTCCTTGAACACCCCTTGGACTTGTTACAATGAACTGGTTCAATTCCACCAAGAAAATCGATTCGACTGAGTGGAATGGGAAAATTCACATTTTTGCATGTTATTTGGAGAAAGTGCTATGAGTTGGCATGGGGGAAGAATCCTAGAGAAGAGAGAGAGAGAGAGAAAGTTTGTGTATAGATGTACGCGTCTGTCTTTCTCTCCTCTGTTGAGGATCTTTCTCTCTCCTTGTATAATATAAGGGAATGGATATAGAGAGCTTGAGTTCAGTTGTGAATGTGGGCCGCCGTGGTGTATACGCCTCACAACTCCGTCACACACAAAAAGCAGCCAAAGCCAGCCCATACTTTTACACCCACTCTCTCCCTCTCTCTCTCTTTATTCTTCAGTTTCAAACAGTTCCAAGAATATCCGCCAAAGGCCACCATCACCTCACTTTTTCCCCATTTTCCCTCTCCCAAAAAAATATATAAAAGAAGACACAACTTTTTTTCCGCCATTTCCTCCCTTTACACACACAACATTCACAACTTTCTCTTTATCCATAAATTGAAGAGACTGTCCTCACAAAGAGAGTTTTTTTAGTTAAAATGGTTTAAGGGAAATCATGTTGAGTGGTCATGCCAATCTCTTTTTTTATAAATTAAATTAAAGTCCTTCATAATAAAAAATGATTAACTTTTGTTTCTAATAATGATAAATATTTTTTTCTAAGCTAATCTATTTTAACTTTCTTTGAGTATCCGTAGAAAATAATTATACCTATACCTATACGTATACGATAAAAGTAAGTTACGTTAATTTTGTTAGAATGATGACAATTAATTTTTTTGGTTAAATATATTAATTAGAAATTGATGATTAAATAATGTACAATTTAAATTGAACAAGAGAGATAAAAAAAAGAATTATTGCTCATCATACCTTTAAGTTCCCACTCGCCGTTCTTGATGAAACTACTTATGTCACCCCCTTCCTCTGAGAGCAATTGCAGGTCGAGCTGGAGATGAGAAAAAAAAGAAGATTTAATTAGTTTTTTTTTTCATTTTATTTTAATTACAATTAAACTCAATGGATATTATCTCATATATGCATGATAGCATGATAGTCATAGTTATATTTTTTGGACGAGATTGGATGATTTTTAGGCTGAATCTGGACTTGCCTGAAATCCATCGTAGGTCCAACTGCCAAACTTCATTTCACATTTTTGCTCATCAAAAGGGAACCACGTTATGTCAATCTTACACGTGCTCTTAAAAATTCCTGTGTAGTCATTCAAATATTTATAGAAAAAAAGAGAAAAAATGGAGGAGATTTAAATTCTGTCCATTTTACAACAAAAAATTAAATTTGGGGATGGACAACTTGGGACATTTTACCTGGAGGGATGTAATTGCAACTGCCATTACTTCTGACGACAACATTCGTAGGATAAGTTCCATCAAAACCTTCATCGGCACTGTGAGAATTTAATAGGGAAATTTTAATTACTTTTAATATTCAAAAAAAAATTAAAACAATAAAAAAAATGATTATTTTCTCATCCAAAAGAATAAAAAGGGGGACGGACCTATTGTACATTAAAACATCAGGCTTCCAAATTCGATGTGGTGGGATACGGAGGTCGGTAATATTGCCGAACTCACTGGAATTCCATCTAAGATTGACATCATTCCATTCCTGAGTTGAACACATTTATAAATGACAATTAAATTTTTTTTTATATTCATATTTATTTTTTAAAAAAAAATTTGCCATAATTAAAAATTAAAAATTTGTGTTTCCAATCTCAAAAAAAATTAAAATTGTCTTGTTCATTTGTTAAATTATTATTTCCAAAAACAATTTCTTTTTTTTGAAATATGGAGGACACAAAAGAAAGAATAAAAATTGTGTTAAATTTTAATTTAATTTTTTAAAAAAAATAAAATGAAAATAAACAAATGTTTATTTTTTTATAAAAAAAAGTGAAATATTGTTAATGTAATATAATATGTATATATAGAATTGCTTATATATATTATTTTTTCTAGTCGGGGGTGAAATCTAGGATTGAGAGACGAAACCAACATTGACTCTCGTCCTGTGCAAAGAGAAAGTTTTGGAGAAAGGAGAGAAAGTTGAAGAAAGTTGTGGTAGAGGCCACTCGACCAAAAATAGGGGGGTTTGGCTCGTCGTATATTCCTCGACGTTGTGTGCTTTCTCCACAATGGAGAAAGCTTTCTCTCTCCACATATCATCTGCACAAGGGCAGTTCTTTCTCAATGATTTCTCTGCCTAGTCCAACTTTCGATTCTCTTCAATGCACAGGCTCACAGCCAAGGCAGACTTGTCTCTCTACAATACACAGAGTGAGTTTTTTTGAGGGGGGGGGGCTGTTTTTTTCTGGAGGACATAACTGAATTTCAAGGAAGCATGGCAGAGAGACAGGGGGTTTGAATTTGCAGGCAACAGTTAAAAGGAAGCTGAGACTGGCGGGTTTGTAGAGTAATCTGATTTGATGCTTTGCAATGTATTTTTGGGTCATGCCCGGGAAATTGTGAGGGTCTACCCCATACAACCCTTCTCCTAGTTTTTTTATACAATGTGTGGCGCCACTCACTCTTCAAATAAAAAATATTTATTTTACCCACATTTAAATCATCAATTCCTTTCCCTTCATTTTATTTTTATTTAATTAACAAAAACTCAAATAAATCTCAATAAACCCACAAGTTAAAACTTTAAAAAAAAGAAGAAATATCATTTTGTGTTAAGTACAATTGAACAAAAAATTTTTGTTATGTAAACATTGGATAGAATTACAAAAAATATTGATTTAAAATCTTCCCCAAACATTGTAAAAATTTCATCAAAACTCATGACTCCACTTTCACCATCCCATGTCTCTCAATTTTACTCGAGCAAAAAAATTTTCATTTACCAAAGCACCTCAAAAGGCTCACCGACTCAATTTTTTTTTATACAAAAAAAACTGGGAGAACGGGGGAGACAAAGCGAAGCAAAGCTTGATAAAAATAGAAATTAAAAAAAATTGTGATTAATTAAAAAATTAATCTTCCCATTTATAAACCAACAATTATTTTTTATACACACACAAAAACACAAGTCACAATTCACAATTAAGCTCAAAGCAATAAGCTCAATTAAGAAGAGACATTTTTATTTAACGTCTTTCCTTCAAAGCAATTTTGTAGTCAACAAACAAATCAATTAAAGTTAAAAATACAAAATACAGTGAAATAGCAGTGAAAGCATTTTCTTTCTTTGTAAATTAAATTACATAAAATAACTCTAATTTTTAATTCCATTTAACAAAGTCAATGTCACAACATGAAAAAAAACATTCATATTACATTTAAATAAACAGTTGGACAAATTAAATTTGAGAAAGCAAAAATAAAAAAATAAAATTATCTTTATAAAAGCATTTTTACAATTACACTCGATTTGAAGAATAAGGGAGTGGTAAATAATTAAAATTAATTTTACAAAATAAAAAACAATTTTTCCTATTTAATATCATTTATTATTGTCAAAGCAAATTAAAATTTAGTAATTACTTTTTTATGTATATTTTTTAAAAAAACTTAAAATGTTTAAAAATATAACTGCGTATTTGTATTTTATTATGTTTGTATTTGTAGTGATGGCGAAAGTTTAAGTGGAGTGAAAGCATTTGGGGGGAAAGGAGAGAGAGAGAAATGGGATCAAGTCAACTGTCCAAAAATAATTTTTTTTTCATATTTTGATTAATAACATGTTATTTATTACTACCTTGATCTATATACAAGTACATTACACAAAGGTAAGGGGCTGGGGGAGGGGGGAGGGGAGTAGTGGGGAGGGGGGCATGCAGTTAACATTTAATTGACAATCGTAAGCTTCTTCTCAGAGAGATAACTAAGGTGAGTCGAAGATAATTGACAAGAAATGATGAGAAAGAGAGGCCACACACACAAAGATACAAGATTCCCATGATTGAATCTACAGATACAAAAAAAGAGAAAGAGGTGTCAAAGTTTTTTTTTATATTTATTTTTTTCCAGACAGAATCAATCTCTATATCACACGCCCTTCCTCTCTACAGGTAAAACGTGTTCAGGGTAACATAAAAGGACACACAAAAATATGTGAAAAAATGGTAATCATCATCATGAAGGCTTTTGTTGTCTGTCTTGCTCAACTTAATTTGAATAATGTGAAAGTCTTGTTGTTTTTCTGTATGAGAGAGACTGTGTCTATAGAATACATTTAAATATTTATCGAAAAGAAAAAAAAATGAACTAACTATTTTTCGGAGGAGGAGTAGTACAATGTACAATGGGGGGAGAAAGAGAGAGAAAAAAGAAAGCAAAATGTCAATACAATAACTTGTGTAGATTTCACACAGAGACGATTCTCACTTCACAAGAAAAGCTCATAAGTGTCGTCGTCGACAATCCGTCTTGTCTTCCTATTTTTTTATATACCCATATAAAAAAAACGTTATTGTTCACATAATCAAAAAAAAGAAGAAGGAGAGAAAGTAAAATAGACACACATTTCCTTGTTAGGCAGAGATTGAGGGATCAATATAAAAATGCCTATTCCATATCTCATGCAAAGACAGTATAAAAAAGAGAAATCATATCATTTCCCATCTTCTTAAGTAAACTCCCCCTGTCACAATTGGCTAAAGAGAAAAGGAGCAGAAAGTGTCTATTAAAAAAATATTTCTTTCTCTTTTTTTTTATTATTACACAACTTGATACAAGTCATGACTACCCACCCTCTCCAACCTACTTTCTTTTCCTATTTTTAGTTTAATTATTTCTTTTAAAGAATTAATTGGCAATTATTATTCTTGTTGTGTAAAAAAATAATTATTTAAATTCAAAATTTTCATTCTAATTTAAGTAATTGTTGAAAAATGACATACCTATAAATATTTCATACTAGCAATAATTATTATTGGAGTTTGTAGTCTTAAAATTATTTTATATTTTGGCATGCATGATGCATCATACACATAAACATAGCATGCAGAATTTTTTTTGGTCTTCATTTAAAAAAAAGAAAGATTTTAAATTTGGAGTTTGAGTTAAATAATAAAAAAAACATTTATAAAAATAAAATATTACAAACACACACGGAAATGTTTTATACATACAAGATTTATAATTTGACAATATGTAAAAATATTATAAAAAAATCAACATTCTCCAGATACACAAAGCTTTTTATTTAAATAAAGGGGAAAGGTATTTTTTGTGTCATGGGATTGTGAATTCTTGTTCAGAGAGAGAGAGAGAGAGGAGGGGAGAAAGTCATGTGAAATTGTGATTATGTACACTGGCTTTGAGTGGAGGAGGGTAACATGCTATGAATGCTAATATAGACATGTATACTTGTATGTTAACTTCACATCCACAGACAAGGATGTTCCTTGGAGAAAGGAAGGAGAAAGGGGAGAAAGGAGAGAAAAAAAACATGCAACCAGTCGCTATTCCTCCTCTCCCCGCTGGTACCCTTACAAAGAGTTTTTGAATATTATAAATTCATCTTTTTATTAGAATAATATCATGTTCCTCCATGTTACATGTCTTTGTATAGGTGTATTTGGGGGTGGGGGGAGTCATGTGTTTGGAGAAAGGGATTTCAATTCTATTTTTTTCAAAAGATGGACGAAATGAGTGACTCTACCTTCATCTGCATATGACATGAAACATGATGTGTAATCAACTTTATTATACACTCATAGACTTTTCCCTCAACTCAAAAAAAAGTGAAAGTTTAAATTACATTCTATTCCCTCCCATTCATCTTTATATTGGCCCCTTCATTCTCTCCCCATTTTCTAGGCCCCCCTCTTTTTTTTCTTCTTTATATAAATACTATAAAATTTAACCCCATAAAAGAAACATGGAGACAGTCAATAAAAATAAAAAATCCTTTTTTCTTTCAATTTGACTCTCTAAGTATTCAATGCAAAAACATGCAAAAATGAGAGGGCTAATTTATTTAATTTTTCACAAAAAAATACAATTATCTTAATTATACTACAACCAATTTTTTGTATCGTTAATTAAGAAAGGATAATAAATTATGTGTAATATTTTATATATAAAATGTGTACCTTTTTTTCGAGAAAGTCAAATTTATTAAAAAGAAAGTCAAAATGTATTCAGTTTTTAGTTAAATTTAATCAACTGTATTTTTTTCTATATTTTATGCCTCATTTTTTTCATTCAAGTTGTCAAGTTAAGTTATTTGTCCGACTTTTCTTTTTGTCTGGTTGTTGTATGTACAAATGAGGAATGAGAGAGGGAGTCAAAAAATTATTTATTCAATTATTAAGCCTTGTACATGCTCAAGCCTGAAATAATGGAGGAAGGACGGCTTTCTGTAGTATCTTTTGTGGAAAGAAGTGTACAAGTTATAAAGTTTATGAAAGGTAATAAATTTAGAGGCATTCATCATGCAAATAAGAGACCAAGAAAAAAAATACTAGAGCAAGTACAATAAAAAACACCAAAAATATGACGTCATCATATCACATATCATGCCATCAAAAAAGATGCTCTCTTATTTTTAAATTAATTAATACAAATCTCCTCCATTTCATTGTGCAGTCTATTTTTTCCTTCTCTTCTTCTTATTTTGTCCACTAAATATTTTTTTAACACTAAAGTTTTCATTTTTTTACCCAAATATTTCAACCACCAATTTATTTCATTTTTTTAAATAAAAAAAAATATTTCATTTCTTTGTCAACTTGCTCCTAATGTCCTGAAGGTTTTGGTGCAAAATTATTTGAAGCTCATTGTTGTGTAAATTATTTTCTTGTGACTTTAGAAAAAAAAATTCATGGGGAAAATAAAATTAAACTCGGTTTCTTCAATAAATATTTTTTTCGAAAAAAAAATGTGAGGACCAATCAATTTAATAATTTAAAGTGTGAGAAATTTTAAATTGAGAGTGGGGGCTAAGGGGGAGGGTTTTTGGGAATTAAGAAGGGATAAAAATAAAAATAAAATAAAATTTGAGTTAATTAAATATCCAAGCGTCAGTCTTTCACATAATTATTATTTTTTCTCTTGTTGTTGACAGTATTTTAACAAAGTGAGTTAGATTCTTTGGCTTTGTTAGTAGTGCACGCTACTATTATTATTAAGTTAAATAGTATATATATTAATTGTAGTGATTAATTATATAATATATATATATATAGTTAAGTACTACAAAAAGGCTCTTACTGACAGTTTTTTATTTTTTTATATTAAAAAAAATCAAACTCAAAATTTAAAGAGAGAGAGAGAAGACAAGGAATTTGTTAATGATTTATTTATTTTAAAAAAAAAATTAAATGGCTTCCAAAAATTAGTTATGAAGCTTTTTTCAATTAATATTAAATAATTTTTAAAAAAATGAGTATTTGCAATAATAAGTAAAAAAAATATTAAATAATAAAATAATATTAAAAAATTTTATTTTAAATATTAGCTCTTAGCTTTTTTTCAACATTTTGTCATATATGTATATACTATATAAATATAATAGAAGGCTACAAAAAATTCTACTGCAAAAATTCAGAAAAAATTTGCAACAAAAAAGTGCAGTCGAGAGAGAGAGAGATTATTTTAATTAGAGGGGGTGGGAGTTCAAAAGAGGATGTTCAAGGTAAATTGTTCAGTAGTATAGTAGTAAAAAAAGAAGAATTTGTTTCAAAAAACTTGTCAATTATAAAAAAAGATGAAGAATTATTTTTTTTTGAATAAAATACGTCCTAATTATTTTTTTTGTAAAGGTATTGAGACAGTCTCTTGGTCATTAGTAGAGGAAGAAGTAAAATAATAGAAAGAATAATAAGATATAGATAGATAAGAGAGAGAGAGAGAGAGTTAGTAAGTGTTTGATATTGAAGGGTGAAAAAACTCACCAGTCGTAACCAAATTGTAGTAGTTAGCAGTTGATTCTTCTCGTCCTTTAACCAATTTAAGGTAACATGCAAAAAAGTTTCACATTTGTCAAAAAACATAATTTTTTTTTCTTTTTTTTCTAACTAAAGAGGCAAGTTTTCTTTCTTTTTTTTCTAATTTGGGGTTAAAGTTTTTTTTACTCTGATTAAATTTTATTATTATTTATTTTTAATTTAAATTTAAGAGACACAGTAAAAAAACATGTACATGTACAAAGTCAATGACCATCCATTCAGACACACACAAAAATTGACACAGAAGGGAGGGGCAGGGGGGGATTAATTTTTGTTGGCTAATGGTTAATTAAATACACAAAAAAATATTTTTTTATTATTTGGAAGAAAAAGTTGTTTGAAAAAATTATATTGAAACAAGTGTTTCTCATTTTGAAAAATTAATTTTTTAATAAAAATTAAATTAAAACTTTTGTTGTCTTTCAAAATAGAATTAAAACGTTTTTTTTTTGACTAAAGCCAATACAAACAGTTCTTTGAAGGCTAAAATTTCATCATAAAGTTATTCAAGGAAGGTGGGATAATTTTATGATTAAATTACGGACATTTAGAAGGTTGACTAAAAATATTTTTTTGGGGGAGAATAAATATTCATTAATTAAAATAGACACGACAATTAATAAAAAGCACAGTTATAAAAAATGACCGTCCTGTGAGTAATTTTAAATATTTTGCCTACAAATTCAAGGCAAGGGAGAGGGAATTTGTTCATTTTGATTTATTTAATTTTCACAAAAAAAATTCAGATATACGCACACACGCACAAAATCAAGAAACCAAACAACAAACGTACGCACGAAACATGGTTAAGTAATATTTTCATTCTTTAGTCAAAAATATTTTTTTGGTTTTATATTTTCTCAATGTTTTTTTTAGACTAATTTATATTGGTTTTTTTTTGAGAAAATAAACAAAAATCGTAATCAAAATATATCAATTGTCGATCAAAATCCTCTAGACAAAAAAAAAATTTCTTGTTGTTTTTATAAAGCATCCAAATCCTCAAAATTGTATGTTAAATTTATAGGTAAAATATATATAGGTATATTAATATATAGTAATACCTGTACAATTATTTTAAGTCAACTAATGTAAAAATGCTCACTGCTCACATTTAGATAATTAGGGTAAGAGTTTAAGGTAAATGCTTTCTTAAAATTAAATAGGAGTTTTTTTTGTTGTAAATTATTACCAATATGTATGTACATTTATATAGCAAAACATTGAAGGCTCAAGGCTGACACAAAATTTTTTTTTTGAGTAATCCCCCCTTAACTTTATTCTTTGTTTTCTGTACTTTAATTTGGGTAATCACCAAAAAAAAGAAAATTGGGGAATTGGGTGAATCAAGTCATCAAAAACGAAAATGAAAGACAAAAAAAAACAATAAAACACAATCCATTTAATTATTTTTATCTTGAAATATTTTATAGAGAGTCAAGAGGCGAGAGAGAGAGAGAGGTAATTACGTTAACAAATGACAATGACAATGAATGGGATTATTTTTTTTGTATCTATATAGCCACGAAAATCCTTATTTTACTCGTTATTGGGTACTAGTAAATTTTTAATTACAATTAAATTATAGAGTACGAAAAGAAAAAAAATTAATATCAGTTTTTAATTTATTTGTTCTTGGAGGGGGTCAGTCAAATGGTCACCTGTCCATGTCCATGTCAATGCGTTTTAAATGTCTTCAAGTGAAAGAGAGAGAGAGAGAGAGAGAAAGAAAAAATAAAAAGAGTTGAAAAAGGAATTTTTTTGAGGGATATTTTCTCATTATTTTCAACAAAAATTAATTACTCTTCTTTGATTGGTCGGCCTTACTTGAAATGTACAATTATAATTAAAAAAAAGAGGGAAATGGGGAGTGGGGGTGGGGGGTTAAATTAAAACAAAGGGACATGAATTATTTTTAGGACAAAAAACATTTTGTGCATCTACTCATCACTCTAAAGAAGAATTTATATTTAAAGACATCAATCTGTGTATACTATTTATGTACAATAAACAATTTTGATTTTTTGTGAAAAATGGCAAAAAAGTCCTTTTTTGTGTATGTACATTTTTTGTGTCAAAAGGAAAAAAAGAACTATTTTGTGATTTTGGTTTTTTTTGGCGACTGTGGCTTTGTTGTAAAAAATGAGAAAGCAGACTCAAAATAAAATTAATTTGTGAATAAAGACAATTTGAAGGGATTTAAGAGTTGTATTTTTATGTTTATTTTAGAGGAGGAGATTTTGTATAATTAAAGTTAGATTATTGTGAGTAAAATATCCATATTATTTCCTATCAAAAAATTTTTTTTCCCATCCCAAATAAATAATTTTCCTTACCATTTTAATTTATCCAATCAAAATCTTACATTTTTACGGAGACAACCACAAGAAGATGATGGACGAAAAAAATTGTGTTCCCTTGAGATTGAGAGAATACAATTTTGAATCAATTAAGTAAGAAAACAGAAAAAAATGTGACAGAAAATTTTATGGATGAGTCACACACAAAAAAAATGTAGTCTATTCACTAAATATTATTTTGTCAATTTTGTTGTAATATCCATGTCATATTTCGTCGCCTTAGTTCTTTTTAAACGTATCTTCGTTTTGGGTAAGTTTGCTAAAGTTGTATGTTGGTTCAGGCCCAGT